>NC_069473.1:29333737-29383913 GCF_026875155.1 Cherax quadricarinatus | reverse complement strand
TGACACGCGGACGGGGGGGTGGTGTTTTTAGTAAGGAAAAAAAGCAGGAGGGAAAAAACACTGGGGCACTTTACAGGGCCATATCTTTAATGTGTATAGACTATAAGATTTTTGCGAAGATACTAGGGAATAGGATGAAGAGGGTGATAAGGGACAGTTGGGGAAATTCCGGGACGTAGCATGAGAGATGGGTTAGCCGGATTAGGGAAATTTTTGAAGGGGTTCCAATGGGGGTGGAAATTTTAGGTATTGATTGGGAGAATGCATTGACGGTGTGAATAGGGATTTTCTGGGGGCCAGTTTGAGACATCGGGTTTTGGTGGGGAGTTTGTAAAGTGGGTTTTGAGATACTGTATTCTGGGCAGTGATACAGGTGTAAATTAATGGTAGGTTGGGCGGGGATTTTTGGAAATGGAGAGGGGTCTGAGACGGGGGTTTGTCCTATGTCTCAAATTTTGTTCGCATGCATTCAGCACCCCATTTTATGAAATGGTTGAGGAAAAGGGGGATTTTACATGGGGAGGGGGTGGGGTTTAATGTAGTGGTAGGATATGTGGAGGGATACAACTGTACTGATCACTGGTGTAGAAGGATTGAGAACATAGGAAGGGTCTTGAAGGTTTTTAGGAGGGCACCAGGAATGAGCATAAACCCAGAGTTAAATCAAAATTATTAGAGATAGGTGCTTGGGTGGGGGTTGGAATGGGGTTGGGTTTGGATGGGAAGTGGCGGAATGGTTGAAGATTTGTGGAGTTCTATATATGGCTGATGGAGCAGGAGGCTCGTGAGTGAACTTGGAGTTGGTAGGGAAGAAGGTAGTGAAAAGGATGCGGAGCCTAAGAGCGGGGGATGTAACTTTATTGCAAAAAGCGATTACAAAAACTCGTTGGTGTATGGTAAAGTGTGGAATGTTGCTGTGGGTGTATCCTTTTTGGGTGCAGGAGATATATAAGATATAGGGGGGCGCTCTGTTATGTGTGGGGTTTTGGGAGGGCAAAAGGCTGCTCAGCAAAGAGGTGGTCATGTCAAATGTACGAAGAGGAGGAGTTGGACTTTTGGCACTGGGGCGAGAGTAAAGGCCATGTATGTAAACAGGTTTGTGTGGGAGGGGGGGTGAGAGGGGTAAGAGTTGGGAATGTGATGGAGGATGTGCGACGGTGGTGGGGGAAGAGAAAGGAATTATTTGAATGTGAGACTGTGCTCAGGTTACTGTTAGTCGTCGGAGAGGCCAGCAAAACTTAAGGTTGGAAGGTTGGTGGAGATGAGTAGGAAAACCAGAAACCATGCAAGGGTATCGGTTTTAACCCCTTGTATGATTGGGGTAATATTTTGGTATGATTTCTGGAAGCTTTTGATTAATGCCGAGGTGAGGGGAGTTAGTTTATAGATTTGTAAGGGAATTTTAGCTTCAAAGTCTGCCTTGTTTTGTAATGGTTGTTTGGTGAGGGAAGCGACAGGCGAAAAGTGTGAGAACTGGAAAAAAGCTTTTCATGCAGTTTATTTCGTAAAGAGTTGGGGAGGTACAGTTGTTTGGTTGGCAAGAGTTTTTTTAGGTTGATGGGCGGGGGTAATGTAGAGATTCTGAGAGCCCTAACATTCGAAGTAAAAGGGGTATCTTTAAGACGTTAGAAGAGCTTTATGTCATAGTGGCAGATTTCTTGTTTTTTTTTCTTGGGGATTGAGGGACAAAGTGGGGGGATTAGATTAGGGCGATTTGCGGTAGGAATATATCGTACAAAATATGAGAAATAAACTCATTTTATGGGGAACAGTGGAGAACACTTTTTCCAGACTCATACAGAAATATTGCAGTAAAGGGACTCATTAATGTGCCACACTAAGTGGCACTAAGTAGAGGGGACCATATAAGTATTGGAGGGTGAGTCCCTGAGGGGTTTTCGGGGTTAGAAATATCCCTTCAAAGCCTTTCTTTCCACCCTAATCATGAGCCCCTTGCCAATCCAACGCCACCAACGCCTCTTCCCCCTCTTTCCATGTCTCAGGAAACCCTTGATAATCATCCGTGGCCCGCACCTCATTTTGACTACCAGGTAAACCAAAATGAGACTCAAAACACGACCTCCCCCAACACATTTTAAGACGATTCCCAAGAAATTTTCGCAATAAATTTATAATCAGCAACCCAAAGCAACGAAAATGGCTCGGTAATCCCGAAGGGTTACTCTGATGTTTACCCTTTGGGACCAACACCACCCCGGTTTGCCTGAGATTTCTCCCATCTTAACCTACGTCTTTCATGGCCCCCCCATTATAACCTTACTAGGAAACCGCTCTAAGCAGACCCAGTGCTGCTACATAAATTCGCCTAGGGGTTAAACAAATCGATCCGGGGTTTGCCTTACCCTTCCTCATGTCCATAAGGGCTCTCCATATTTCCCCTCCTCAATGGATCCACCCAGTGTCCCGATCACTCCTCCCCAGTTTGCACTGGCACATATCACATACCTCCAAGGTCCTCACATCCACACCACTACTTTTTTCCCGATTCCTCAAACCATCTATCTGCATATTCAACTCATCCCCTTGGGTCCCTTAATACGACAATCTCTAAAACCCCCCACGAAGATATGACTGCAAACTCGGTATTGTAGTTCGTTCGCTTGTCGTACCTTCTGTTTCCTTCAACAGCAACAAAGCTGATGGCTTGTCGCCCCAGAGTACTAGTTACTTCGTCCAAACCCCGCTGTACCCGTATAAGCTTCAAAACCGTTTTCTTGCAAATCCAGTATTTGTCCTTCAACATTCGTGTATATCCTCCACTGGGTACACCCCGGCACAGCCCTTCCTCTCGTAACCAATTTCCGTTAATTGATTCTTCTGAGTAGTTAATTTTTGACAAACCATACCGCAAAATGATTTAATGCGTTTGGCCCTCCCTTCAATAAAATTGACGTAATTCGTAACTTAGCCACACTATCCACCCGTCTACCACATTTCCTCAGTCCTTTTGTCGGCACAGCAGCTGTTCCCAAAATTATTGCAAACGCCCTTCCACTCCCTCCCTATCCCCCCAAAACCATCGTGTTCAGTTTCAATAAATTCCCTGCCTACGGGCCAAAGCATCCCATCCCACCTCACTAATTACCGCCCTTCTATAGATCGGAAGACACCATCCTCATTAGTTTTTTTTAAAAGACTCTACCAAAACCTCTGAGATAAATATAACCTGTCCAAACGAGCCGCCTTTTCCCCTTTTATAAACGTATGTTCACCTCCCAAAAGACTCCCCGAAAGCATTCACGTAACTGAAGATCTCTAAGCAGGCCCCCCAAAGACTGTTGGAAAAATATCCGCTCCTCTGGGTTCCACGTCTGTCCTCTTAATTACACATTCCAATCCCCCCCCACAATGCCCACAGACGGTATTGGTAACGTGACCGTAGGTAAGTACACGAGCTCCTCCCGCACAAAATCCATCTTCACTTTCACATAACCTTTCTGATGGGGCATTACACACACACAAAAGCCACTCTCTCTCCCATTCCCAACCATCCCTTCCACATGTAATACTCTCCCCCACCTCCCCCTCTTTCCTATGGCAATTACAAAAACGGGCTCGCCTCCCTGATCAACACACCCACTCTCCTCTTTTAAACGCTCAGACGGCAACACATAAGCCTGATACCCAGGCACCACTAATTCACGACCAAGCTGTTAAAATTGTGCTTCCTGCACAAAAAGCGACGTTCAACTTGTACTATTCAAAAACATCCTGAAAGCACTCCCGTTTAACACATCAACACAGGACCATTAAAAAATTTTTTTTTAAATTTATTGTTAAACACCTGAGGCCAGTTTAAGGTTCTTCCCCGCCTCATGTCAAAGTTTATTCCTTTCAGGACTTCCCCTGGACTGTGCCTTTGCCACAGACTTCTCCCCCCCCCTTTTTTTTTTTTTCCCTTCCCAAACCATCCCCTCCCTTCTGATGTGGCCCTCTCGCAGCAGTCACTCTCTGGGTACCATACCCCATGTCTTTTTCCCCGGCCTTTGCGCCGGCGTCAGAACATCGTCCGAAATCTGACGCTGCTGCCCTTTTCCTTGTAGCTCTCAGTTTCCATTATCTGGGAGGTCCTGGGAGCCAGCACCAATGGACTTCCCCTCTACCACCCTTAATCGCCTCCATGCCCTTCCATGCACTCGCCCTGCCCACCACAGTTGCCACCTGATCCTCCCACCTTCCCCACACACACCTATCTGCCCCGATCCCAGGGTCTTGTTTGCCTCTAACTCTCCACCTCGTAGACTGTAACATAGCCTGTAGTCTCCGTCTACAACTCCTCCTCAATAGCCTTCACTTGCTGCCGCCTCCTGTACTCCTCACTTGACAACTGTACTGTTCGATGGGGCAGGGTTGATTCATGGTTCACCACTCCTTCTGATTCCCAGGAGGAGCCCACCTCTTCACTCCAACATGCGACCACGCCCTCCTCCTTGCACCCGTTCTTCTTTAGGCAATCGGTTGCTCATGTGCAGTGACTCGCCCCCTTGCCGGCCCAGGAGCCTCTGTTTATGGGCCAGGTGTGATTCATGGATCACCCCTTCTCCAATTCCACTGGAGGAGCCACTACCTCTTCACTCCCCATGCGGCCACGCCTCCTCCTTTGCCCCCGTTCTTTTAGGCATCGGGTGCTCATGTGCAGGGTGCTCCGCCCTTGCCGGCCCAGGAGCCATACTCCGCCTTGGCCACAGTCTGCCGCCATATGGTTAAATTTCGCCACACAGTTCGGCACGTACGTCTCTGCCCTGACATACGTACCATTACTGGGTTCTAAACTCTTCGAGATATACATAGGAGGGTATAGGATGCCTAAGCGTCATCTAGAGATTTAAAAAGAGACCCTCAGGGAAATCCTGTGTAAGCGCGTTTACCCATTTGCCAGGTTGGGGCCAGATGTACAGTTCCTTTAAACGTTAGAAAAACATTCGAATATCTACCTCATTCGCCTCAAAAGGCACGTTGCGGAGCTTACCCACGAATAATGTCGTGATACATCATCAACTTGACCCTCACTGCCGGTGTTATCATTATGCTGACATCTTGGTAACGATCAACCAAGCCTCGTATACTTGAGCAGTTTAGCACTTATCACAAAAAATTCTATATACACCGGTATTCAGTGCCTCTCCATATAAATCATTGTCTCTGATTCCATATGTCTCTCGTATAATTTTGGCAATAACACATCGACTGACGTAGGTGTTAAAGCCCCACTAATAGTTCAATGCCCACAGTATTCACTCTCCTGCGCACACCTGGCGCCATGTCATTGATGAGTAGCTCGTCTGGGGGAACACGGTTTAAGGGGGTGGGGGGGGGGGTAAATGGGGTGCAATAGCACGACCGCACTCTACCATCCAGGAAGCGAATGCACAACACCTCCCTCGTACCACTGCTGTCAGGTTACTGAGGAGCGTCAGGCAAGGGGTTCTGCACGGCCCAATACGCTCGATGCAGACAATGTTGTGACTGTTGAAGGAAGTGGGTATAGGGTGCACAAATTTAAATCGATCGTGTGGTGGATGATAATTCGCCCATTAATTGGCTAGCAATGCGTGGCTAGGATTTATCAAGAGTAAAGTGCAAGAATTACTCTTATAAGGCACCTACTTCAGTTGTATAATCACTGATTAATAATTCTCTACCCTAAACTGGATCTGATGGAGTTAATGTGGCTGACAAATCCGTGGATTTTAGAGTAATGAAAGCATCATTACAGGGCTATTAAAAGCGATGTGAACGAAGGCATAACAAGTGCTTTGATTTATTAACAAAGAACCGTGAACCTAATGAATTAAAGTTATATTTGGAATGCTTTAGAGAGTAGAGTTGATTGGTACAAATTGTGGTTTAAAGATGTGAAAGAGATCTGCTGGAGGAATTGTGCAGATGGGAATGGAAATGAATTGTTTTAATTAATCAACATTACGAATTGGAAGAAAAAACTGTCTTGTAAAAGTAATGTTTGAATAAATTAAAGGGTGTAGCCAGGCAGTTGATCACTATTAATGCAAAGGGTGGGTTTGCCAAAACCTCCAGAGTACGGTCTGGAGGAAAATCAGACTAGGTCGGCAAGAATTAATTGTTCAATTGCACAGCCAGTAGCAAACAGTTCTAAGGATATAACTCATAATGACTCTGAAGTATTCTGTCAAGTCTCAAAAAGGGCAAATAATTATTCCCAGTGGTAATAATCATAATTAAGGAGTTAAAAAGGAACCCATATCAAGTGACAGGAATCAGGTTAAAAGTGGTTCTTCACATTCAAGGTTAAGAGGAATAAGTACCTCAGTAAGGGTAACCGTTAATAAGAGGTCAGGCAAGGAAAAGAGAGACTGCCTCTTCTGCAAGGGTACTCATTTCACAAAAAATTGTATGCCTGATGTAATTCATGTTTAGGATAAGTAAGGTGGAAAGAATGAAAGAACTTGACAGATTTATTCAGTTGTCTAGCATATAAATGTAAAAGGATTGTCATACAAATTGAACAGTTGCTTCAATGCAACAAGGGAGGAAAGGTACCCATACAGTTATGTGGCAGGGTTGATGGTAATCTTATAATAATGGTTGACAATAATGATTAATGTTATTAACCCTGACCACTACAGTGATGATTAAAGGTTGAGCTAATGGCCAATAATGATGGCCTAGCTGAGGTTAGCCTTGCCGGTGTTGGATGTAATAATTCAGGATAAGGGCATAAATCCAAAACCATGCAGCGTCACTCTCATCAACACTGGTACGGGCCATGTAATACATGGCAGACTACCGCGATAGTAATAATGACTAGAGGAAGTAGTGCAACAGTCAACGTGTTTACTCATAAAAGGTCAACCCAGTACAAGTATTCTTCTATCGAGGTTGTGATGTTGAAACAGTCTATTTGTGGGGGCGGACAGCATAGGGATTAATATAAATGAGGAAAGTCCAAAATGATTCATTATTCACGAACAATACCTGAAGGTGTTAATGTGAAATCTGGACATTACTGGGTGCGACTTACCGTGAAGCTCAACAGTCAGAAATTATCTAATATTATAGGATGGCGTATGGGACAGTTAAAGGGCCCCAGCTCTGATGAAACTGAGCAAGACCACTAGAATTGAGGCTGCTTATAAATGATTAATTAATAAAGAAGCTAAATAATAACATTGTTCTTGCTTCAGGCGGACGATTAAATGCACACTTAGTGCACAGGTGGTCCACTGAGCGTAGTAATTGGGTAAATAATCTTATGTGGACAATTTTTCCTGGTGTGACCTCAACTGAAGAGGAACTAAATTGAGGATATTGATAAAGGTTAATGAAAATAATGCAAAGGTGCAAGGATGCCCCTGAGGGAATGGAACTGTAATTAGTCCTTTTGAGGGATTCAATAAATGTGGTAGCCCTGAGTTGAAGTGCCTATATGCAGGTAGGTATCAATGGTCAACAAGGCTAGGTTACCAATTTGTCTTGGTCATGTTGAACAGCTGGTTTTTCACTCTTTCAAAACAGAAAATGAACGTCTCCTTCACAGTTAGTAGCTGGAAGTGTTAGGTAAAGGGAACCCACTATGTCAACATTAGGGAAGGTTTCTGAGATACCTGCATTTCTTAAATGTTTCAAAAGAAACGCTGAGGCGCACATTTTTCAGGTGGAGCTTTAATCTGTTTCATATAACCAGGAAAAATGAACTATTTTCTTCAACAATGTGTCCTGAAATCTGCTGAAAGGTGTTGTTGCAACTTTAATGCAGTTCTTTCATCCTGCATCTGGTATAGTTGTAATTTTTGAACAGAATCCAAAACTTGTCATTGAGATTTCTGGTAGATTTTTTTTTCTTTTCAAAGTTGTAGCTGTCTTACATTTCTGCCTTGGTAGCAACACAATTTTTCATTGTTGGCTCTTAAGAGAGGATTTCTGTTCGGATTTTAAACCCCCGGAGGGTTAGCCACCCAGGATAACCAAGAAAAGTCAGTGCGTCATCTGAGACTGTCTAACTTATTTCATTGGGGTCCTTAATCTTGTCCCCCAGGATGCGACCCCACACCAGTCACTAACACCAGGTACCTATTTGCTGCTAGGTGAACAGGACAACAGGTGTTAAGGAACGTGGTCGATGTTCCACCCGCCGGCGAATCGATCCCGGGCCCTCCGTGGTATGAAGCTGGGAGAGCTTTAGCCCCAGGGCCACGGGCCCCTGGCTCTTCAAAATTGCGTTTCCTCTTCCTT
Source organism: Cherax quadricarinatus (assembly GCF_026875155.1). Classification (NCBI taxonomy): domain Eukaryota; kingdom Metazoa; phylum Arthropoda; class Malacostraca; order Decapoda; family Parastacidae; genus Cherax; species Cherax quadricarinatus. The sequence continues at coordinate 29,375,681 of NC_069473.1, read as the reverse complement.
GACCGCTGATGATCAGCCCGGTAGCTGTAGTCTTTCACCAGCAGTTTGCTTTCTCTTCAAAAATTTTCAAAAGCTTCATCAATTGCTACAGGGAGCTTACAAAAATTACACTAAGCCTGCATATGAGTTAGCACAAGTAGCCATTTCAATTCAATTTCTGAAGTGTCTTGTTCGTGGCATTTAACGTTCCAGTATACAGTCTCAAAGGCACACAGAGTAAGGCCAATTCAAAATCTTCCAAATTTTGATGCTAAGCTGGCTGCTTCGCTTCTTGTAGTTGCTGTCATGGTCTTCATCCTTGATATTTGGATTAAGCAGAAACGTATTTCAGCAAAGCTGTCTTTCAAAGCATGTGTTGGATAATGCCTGCGCTGACCACCTGTTATTGATAATGTTTTGATGACACTCCATGAATGGTTGACTTGAGTATACTCCACCTGATGCGTTTTGAAGCAGAGGAGAAAAAATTAAAGAGTGCTGTAAAAGGCAAAACTTGCAGCGGGACACAACACTCCGCAGCACATGATCAACAAGATTAAGAGATGTGCTGAGCAGGGCACATATTCAGCACGTGGGTTGATTTTGCTTGATACGGGGCTTGCAATCCATTATATTTACCCGAAATGTTACTTGCATTGTGTAGCTCTAGCACGGCATCCATAATAGGAGAGATCATGTTCAAGAGGTAGTATCCATGACTACATTCATCATTGTTTCTCATCATGCATGAAGAGGGGAATGAATTTTATGAGCGCTCTACTGGCTTACCACTGGAGTCGACAAAGCGACAATGAATGTCAATTGATCTGTATGTGTGAAATATCTGGTGTTGGAATCTACACTATTGCAAAAGTATTTTGAAGGTTTTCACAGCTGCTATGATGATATTGAGGACCTTCTAGTATCAGTTCAATAAATTCATTGCAATTATAGTAGATGGACATGTAAGATACAGTGCTCTTCCTGCATTCCCAAGGCGGTGGACACATGATTTGGCTAAGATGGATCGAATTGTGCTAACGAGTTCTATGATCCCTAGGAAATTGCCAATTGTTTTTCCTAACCACAAAAGACTCATTTCTCCATGGAAAGCAAAGTTCCTCTGAGAGCTAAGAATTTTTACAACAGCCAACAACTCTTTCTAGAACTTGGAATTTTTACAGTCCATTGAAACCCCTGTGTGAAGGTATTTTCTTTGGTATTTATTATTATTATAATCAAAAAAGAAAGCGCTAAGCACAAGGGCTATACAGCATTTTCTTTGGTAGAGAAAATTGCTTGCATGCTCTGAACAGTACACTTTCCTGAGCTTTCAGGTATAACCATCCATGATCTTTCACAGTTTCTGAATTTGCAAGCTTCCTATAAAACATAGATTGACTTTAAAACAACGACGACTTCAATCATCATAAATCCTTGCTGATATCCTAAATCAATGTTCAGAGTTTGACTGAAGGTTTTCTTGGCAATGAAAAGCATTACGTAGAGAATTCTGGATTACATTTGCCTTGAGGCAGGAATCTTTTAAGACAAATCCTGTGGATGAAATGTCCGTTGAGACATTGAGGACACAAAAGAAAGTAGTGCTGGCTGAGAAATAATGGAGGGAGGGCTTCATGTTATGATCTGAGTATCTGCATATTCAACTGCTACTGGTAACATCAGAAAAACTGTTTTCGTGAGCATGTCTGTGCGATATTTCTGCAGCTTCCTACATCTTTTTTTTCTGTTTTCTTCTTGAATTTTCATTTTCGGTGAACCACTCGCATAAGAAGTCCACATCACGTTCACGAGATGCCATAATGAGGATGTATCATGTCTGTATTCATGCAAATACAAATTTTCATTATCAATTATTATTAATTTTTTAATTATTATTAATTTTTTTTTTCTGTCAATTGGGGAGTTATGGCCCTTGTAGCCCCTTATCCTCTGGCTGCGCATCTAAAAATTCAAAAATGTTACCAGATTAGATTTGTCCCGAAGTGGCTAGTTTATTGTGCACCCCATATCCATCCTGGGGACGGTCTTTTGTAGGCTGAGAGCAATGGATACACAAAAAGGCCTAGGAACTAGGACCCAAAGGGTTAACAGGAATAACATATGGATTTATATCTACATATCTATAGTTCACTTAGTCTGTTACAAGCAAATTTAGAAATTTGCTTAGTATATCTGGGTATCTTATTTTCATTAATAAGTATCTTGACATGTCACATAGGTTATTATACTGTCTGTCTCTGTATTCCCCAATAAGTGGACAAATTAAGCACATAGTTAGTTAAGAGACCATACAATTAAGTGTCAGGGGCCCAAGACTGTTCAAACTGCCTCCAGCACAACATAAGGGGGATTACCAACAGACCCCTGGCAGTCTTCAAGCTGGCACTGGACAAGCACCTAAAGTCAGTTCGGATCAGCCGGGCTGTAGCTCCGTATGTGGTTTGCGGTGGCAGCCAGCAGCAACAGCCTGGTGATCAGGCTCTGATCCACCAGGGAGGACCTGGTTCTAGACCGGGCCGCGGGGGCGTTGACCCCCGGAACTCTCCCAGGTAAAACTCAGGTAGTTGTTCAAGAGAGTGCCATATGGCCTGATCACCATAATTTTACATTTAGTATTGATCATCATTCTGTGTGTCTCCCAAACTGCCAGAAGTACTTGTAACCAAGGCCTAAGCCTTGCCACTACAATATCAGTAGTTCTGTTACATTGCAAGTTGGCTCCATAAACATACTTATCTACGTTCATGTTATACATAGTGGGGTTATAGATCTACTCAGGCTTTAACTGCATTTCCTATAACAATCATCTTCATTATTTACTGCTTCCTAATATTATTTTACCTAATGCTAGAAACAGTTATACCAAAGTTATATTCTACGTTTCTCCTTCTGGATACTCTTTTGGCTAAACATATCAACTTTATCATGAAGGAGTAATCCAATGTGTGATGGGGATCCTAGCACATTTACATTAGTTCTTTGTCCTAATTTTTGAGTATCTATACCCTGGCTTCCAATGGCATGTTGTTGGATTCATTATATGAGCCAAGAGCCTTCAATGATGACATAGAATCAGTAAATGATGATAGAGTCAAGCTCAGAGTCATAGGTAAGCTTTAGCGCCATTAGGATTGCAACATTTCAGTTTGCAGTGTGTAGACGCCCAGTTGTAATTCTTATGACTAAACTCAAACTAAATTTATTATCGTTCTTAACTAGGGAGGTGGCAACAAGAGCAGATGCAGCCCTGCAGAAGACTCCTGTTTAGATCCACATCAGTGTATATATACTGTGATAACTTATTACTCCAGCTAGGCGAAAAATTCTTCTGAGCAGTTGCTATAACAAGAGATTTAAGGAAGGATTACTAGAATTGAGCTTCTTGGGAGGGACTTGTAGGTATGTGATATTAAATGAACACATCTTCCATGGAGGGGTGAATGCTCTTGTTGCCTAAGTGATACAGTTTCATGCAGGTTATAAAACATATAATGCAATTGCACGTTTTCACAATCCATTAGATCTGTGTGTATTTACCTCCAGGACCTTGGTAAGATTCACTGTGACAGTGTTGGTTCGTTTATCAACATTCTAATACGAGTACAGTGTTAATTTCAACAATCCTATCACTGATTCTAGAAATACCAAGCTCCCTTCCCTCATGTTAAGAACTTTTGGTAGATATGGGACAGCCAAGAATAGTCCTGAGAGGCTTCCATTTTGCATTAACTCCAAGGGTCGGAGGGAACTTTCTCTAGCTATATCAACATGGGCAGCAGCATAATCAATTTAAGGACCGAACATAGGCTATGTACACATTTCTCACGATACTCACACCATTGTTACCAAAAGGAGTCATATACAGAATTTTACATAGATTTGGTTAGTGATTTTGGGCTACGAATATTTTACTAATTCATCCTCCTTGATCTCCAATTTACTTAAACAGAAATCATACTGAGTCCAAGAACAATGCACAATGGTATTTATATTACCCATTTTCATAACTAATCATTATGTTGTGCATGATATATGGGTGCCTAACCACATAGATAAGGACATGTGAAATTTAAGAATGCAGGGACAATTTTCAGTTTCACCCCAACAAACATTTTCTGAGTGGTTATGTGTTTCTGGGGAAATATGTAGTAAATTAATTGATGTTCTGCATCACTTCCATCGCAACTGGTGGCCTGGTGGCTAAAGCTCCCGCTTCACACACGGAGGGCCCGGGTTCGATTCCCGACGGGTGGAAAAATAAACATTTCGAACGTTTCCTTACACCTGTTGTTCCTGTTCACTAGCAGCAAATAGGTACTGGGTGTGTCGACTTGTGTGGGTGCATCCTGGGGGTGACAAGAATTAAGGACCCCAATGGAAATAAGTTAGACAGTCCTCGATGACGCACTGACTTTCTTGGGTTATCCTGGCGTGGCTACCCTCCGGGGTTAAAAATCGAACGAAATCTTATCTTATTAGCATTTGCGACGGAACGTGATGGAAGAACATCAATCAATTGAGATCTGCGTTTATTGATATGCTGATAAAGACTTAAAGACAGGAAAAGTGCTTTTAATACATACAAACGGCAAGTCACGTTTGCTTTTTGGTTTTTATTTATAGTATTTTTACCCAAAAAAAAAAAAAAAAAAAAAAAACAAAAAATGACGTCTTTACTGGTCCATGCATCTTTATGGTCAAGAACCCTATCAGGTACCTCCCTTAACATTTAGAGGCGAAAACAAACATTTATCCACACACATCAAATGTCTATCAACAACACTTCAGTTAATTTTGTCACAGTACAAGTCTAGATAACGTGTAATTACTACTGAAAATTGAGAGAGGAATCTCCATTACTCACCCATTATCGGGAAAAACACAGCTGTTCTGATTGTAAACAAAGGCCCGTGGTTGAGTGTTTGACCATCTTGTATGGTTAGGTTTATTATTTTTATTTTATTTTATTTCCTTTATTTATATTTGTTTTGATTAATTTTTTAAAAATCAATTTTACTCTCCAAAACGCTTGAAACTTTTTAGGTAGGGACCTCTTTGCAAACTTGCACCATCGTGCGCAGTCTTTGGATGAGCCCTGAGCCCCTTGGACTGCGGGCCCCCAAATGCGTGGGGGCCCTAGCAAAATGCCTAGTTTTTGCCTATGCGGTAATCGGCCCTGCTCCTCCAGCCACAAAATTTGATTAACACAAAAAGCCTATCCGATGTTATCCTGACGCCAAATGACTTCGATAACAGGCAGCGGATTAAAAATAAATGACTGCCCATGCACTTGCCCCAGGGCCAGGACCAGGACTCATGGAACTCTGTGTTATCAAGAACTGCAAAAGAAGCCCCCTATTCACGAGCCTTTTCCATTCCTATGGAGATGGAGCATGGACACGGGGTCGTCCACAGTTACTAAAAACCAACAGACATTAGCCACACTCCACAAATGGGGCAGTAGTAAAGCAACAGCAAGCAAAGAACTACCCAGGACCAATAGCACTAACATCCATATCATAAAAATCTTTGAAGGGGTCCTAAGAAGCAAGATCCACATGCATCTAGAATCCCCACGTTACACAACCCAGGGGCAACATGGGTTTTTTTTAGAAACAGCGTCGGCTCCTGTCTCTATCTCAACTATTGGACCACTCATTCGACCCCCCCCCACAGGTCCTAAAATTGCACTGAAAGAAGACAAAAAAGATGCAGATGTAATATATACGGGACTTTGCAAAAGCCTTCGACATTGTGTGACCATGGCCGTAATAGCGCACCAAATTGCGTTGCTAAGGAATAACAGAAAAGTCGGTCGATGGATCTATAATTTTCCTCACTCAACAGAACACAGAGAGTATAGTCTACCGGTCAACAGAGTAAGTCCGAGGCAGCTACGGGTGGGTGGGTTGAAAAAGCTCTGTTCCACAAAGCACAGTACTCGCTCCCAATCTTGTTCCTCATCCTTATACCGACATAGACAAGGATTGTCAAGCCACAGCACCGTGTCTTCCTTTGACAGATGACACCCTGAATCTGCTGACAGTGTATTTCCATGCAGACACTGCAAAGCTCCAGGCAGCATCAAACCAATCTTTCAGTGAGGGGCTTGCAGAAAACAGAAAACAATATGGAAGTTCAACGATGAGAAAAGAAAAATTCAATTCTAGATGAGTAAACATGAGGAAATTAAATCTTATCAGAGTACAAAAACAAATTCTGGCCACAAAATAGAGCGAAAACACCAACGTCAAAGACTGGGAGTATCATGTCGGAGGATTCTCACTTCAAGGCCCATAACATTGTATCAATCGCAATCTGCAGAAAACTCTTGACAGGATGGATAATGAGACCTTCAAAACTAGGGAGGCCAAGCCCATGATGACCACTTTCAAGGTCCATTGTTCTATTAGGCTGGAATTTTTATTGCTTGCACACTAACAGCACCTTTCAAGGCAGGTCGATGAAATTGCGACCTAGAAAAGTACAGAGAACTTTAAACTTTCACGGCGGCGCATAACGGAGATAAAACCCTTCAATTACTGGGAGGGGGCGCCTTGTTGAAGGTTCCTAAAACCACCCTGTTATTCCCTGCAACGCAGCGAGACGGGAGAGATACATGATTATATACACTGGGCAAATCCTAGAGGGACTCAGTACCGAACTTGCACACGAAAATCCACTCATTCGAAAGCAAAAGATTGGCCAGACGATGTGCACCATCCACCCACAATGAAAAGCAGGGTTTTTACTAGCACGTAAGAGACCATACAATAAGTGTCAGGGGGCCCTGAGAGATGTTCAAACTGCCTCCCAGCACACATAAGGGGGTAATTACCAACAGACCCCTGGCACAGTCTTCAAGCTGGCACCACCTGGACAAGCACTAAAGGTCAAGTTCCGGATCAGCCGGGGGCTGTGGATGTAATGTTGTGTTTTTTTGCAGTTGCAGCCAGCTGCAGCAACAAACAGCCCCTGGGTTGATCAGGCTCGATCCACCAGGAGGCCTGGTCTCAGACCGGGCCCCGCGGGGGCGTTGACCCCCGGAACTCTCTCAGGTAAACTCCAGGGGTAAACATGGGGTGACGACAGGTAAACAATATGGTTGGCTCCCAATGAAATTACTTGTATTTGTATTTCATGTAATGTTGAGGTACATACGGTAAACACCCCTAGAAAATTTTTCATATACTGCCCGCTGGTCCTTCGAAACCAGATGCAATCAGTGAAAATTTCAATTGATTAATTACTTAATAATTAAGGGACTGATTTTTTTTTTTTTTTTTTTTTTTTTATATTTTATTTATAACATTAAAACAAGGTAGAAGTTATTACAAATGAGTTAATTTGGTTAAATCGCAAATTCCCAATTCCCCTTACAAAAATGTTTACAACAGACAAAAGTGTTCTGGTTCTGACACCCTATTACCACACACCCATATATACCACCCAGTTTTTTTTTTTTTATATTTATTTAAAAACTTCATGTACAAATATTAATAGGTTACATCATATATAAAATAATGAACAAGGGACAACATCAGGGTAAAACAATATATAAACACAAAACAATCCAGGCAACATTCTTGACAGGTTCTACCTATATACAAGTTTTTTTAAAAAATATCACAATTAAAACAAAAAGGAATTTATTTATAATAACAAAGGCCACAAAATGGTATAAACAAAACTCCTAACAATTACAACCCTTCAACACAATAAATGCACCCAAGCTTTAATTTTGGGGGGGGGACAATCACCCATTATAACTGCAACATATACACCAGACTACAATATGCCTTCATATTAGAACGTTGCTGCAAACAGGTGACCCAAACATTCCCTCCCTCCCCCCACTCTACACAAACATTGGAAAAATAAACCCTATCACCAACCTGAATAATCATTGACATTAATTATCCTCAATTTATGATTATTATGACACATGTCACTTGAGGGAAACATTTATTTACATACCATGAATGGTACAGGACTACCAAATGACAATACCTTACTTAAATAAGAATAATAATAATAGGTAAATTTACGTCAAAACTGATGCTGGACCACAGGGACTCACAAAAAAGGGAAAAAAAAAAAAAATAACTCAGTGCTTCAAGGAAATAGTGAAAGAAAAAACCCTTCAAGAAATTCAAATTCAATTGCAATACCATGTGCAATACCTATATTTTATAGGTTATACATTAATACATGTAATATATTTAATCGCTCTTTCACCTTCCCCATCAAGGGAAACTAAGCAAAAACTTATCTTGCACAACCTCTCATTGGTCACCACATAGATACTCCAAATCACACCCAACCACATCACTGCATTCCCAAGGAGGTGAGCCCGTTGAAATCCCCCTGGAACCCCCCCCCATTTACCAACCCATCCACCCGGCAGTTTTTTTAAAGCCCCTTTAAACTCAAATTAAATTCCCTATTGTTGTCCTCTATATCCATCAGAAAAATACTCTTCCCACCTTTTCCCAAAAAATGTCTCTATTGCGACACAAAGTTCGATAAATAAGAACGTCGCCCGCAAAGTCCTTCTCAGCACAATCCCCACCACCTCCCCCTCATCCCCATAAAACATATATGTCGTTCCACGATGACATATGCTAAACCTCTTACAAACTTCTCCACACCACTCATATCAAGACTCAACGCTGCAATACCGACACACCTTGGACCCCCCCACCCTTCACCACTAACCTTACGCATCCATACCTGGATGCACTCCAAACCTCACAAAAAATAGACGCATGATACGCAGTCTCTTCCACCCCACTGCATCTGCCACACCCCCACCCCTCAATAAACCCTCCTATTCGGGCATTCGCTCCCGTTAGGCAAAAATCCCATGCAGGAGGAAACAGTACATAACCTCAGCGCCCTAGGTCGTATCCTTAATTTACTTAAATCTTCGCCATATATTTATTACATCCCATGGCTACTGGGTTTAGATCCCTTCAACCCGGCGCCACAACAATGTCTCTCTAAAAATTATTTACACAAAAGTTCCCCACCTTACTTTTTCCTGGTTCCCTGGGCTAACATTAAGGCACGTAACCACTTGTCTCACATTCCTTCCATTTCCGCCCCTCCATACAATTTCTCAGGGTGAGCATGTACCTTATCTAGCGACCCTCCCTCCAACACCTTGCACTCATCCACTTCCCTCTTAATAAACACACATTTCACGCACTTTTCCTCCAAGTCATTCCAACAAACCCAACCCTCCCCTACCATTACCGGAATTGTCACTACCTCCCTTCGAACCAGTTGCACCCTGAACCCCACAAAAATTTTTGACACCCATTCTAAGGAATACTCGGTGTGGGATCGCGTTCCTCGTTAACGGCATTCACAGCCGAAACAAAACCAGACTGTAAATTATAGTTAATACATTTGATGACAAAACTTGCACATTGGCCTAATGGGTTGGTTTTTTTGTTTTTTGTTAAAATGGTGAGGGTCGCAGCTTCCCAACCGTCGCTTGCACCTGTTCCCACCATCCTAATTCGAAAATTGCACTAACCCTTGCAGCACCAGGTCGGCCTCATACATAGACACCGCAGATTTTCTGACTCGGTCCTCTGCCTGCTCAACATTCACATCCACAACCTATCTCTCTGTCACTCTCCCAGCCCCTATGATCATTGACTTTCCAGATTTACCTTCATCCAGTTAGCTCTCCAAAAGTGTGTTACAACTTCCCCCAAAAGTCCTAACGTGTCTCCTCACTTGCCAAAAATGTGGTATCTCACAATAGCCACCAAACCAGGCCGGCTTCAGCTCACCATCCTCCCCCCCGATCCTTAGACGATCCTCCACCATCTAATAAAATGGGGGATCCTGAGCACATGCAAACAATATATTTGGTGAAAAAAGGAATCCCTGCCGGAAAGACACCAGCCTTCCTGTTGACCTCTCCCCCCCCACACACCCATTGATTTGTTACCCTTACCTTCGCGTTTGAGTACAACGTAATCTCCACCCATCCCCACTATTTTCATATCGTGCCCAAACCCCTGTTCGTTAGGAAGAAATATCCCTTCAAAGCCTTTCTTTCCACCCTAATCATGAGCCCCTTGCCAATCCAACGCCACCAACGCCTCTTCCCCCTCTTTCCATGTCTCAGGAAACCCTTGATAATCATCCGTGGCCCGCACCTCATTTTGACTACCAGGTAAACCAAAATGAGACTCAAAACACGACCTCCCCCAACACATTTTAAGACGATTCCCAAGAAATTTTCGCAATAAATTTATAATCAGCAACCCAAAGCAACGAAAATGGCTCGGTAATCCCGAAGGGTTACTCTGATGTTTACCCTTTGGGACCAACACCACCCCGGTTTGCCTGAGATTTCTCCCATCTTAACCTACGTCTTTCATGGCCCCCCCATTATAACCTTACTAGGAAACCGCTCTAAGCAGACCCAGTGCTGCTACATAAATTCGCCTAGGGGTTAAACAAATCGATCCGGGGTTTGCCTTACCCTTCCTCATGTCCATAAGGGCTCTCCATATTTCCCCTCCTCAATGGATCCACCCAGTGTCCCGATCACTCCTCCCCAGTTTGCACTGGCACATATCACATACCTCCAAGGTCCTCACATCCACACCACTACTTTTTTCCCGATTCCTCAAACCATCTATCTGCATATTCAACTCATCCCCTTGGGTCCCTTAATACGACAATCTCTAAAACCCCCCACGAAGATATGACTGCAAACTCGGTATTGTAGTTCGTTCGCTTGTCGTACCTTCTGTTTCCTTCAACAGCAACAAAGCTGATGGCTTGTCGCCCCAGAGTACTAGTTACTTCGTCCAAACCCCGCTGTACCCGTATAAGCTTCAAAACCGTTTTCTTGCAAATCCAGTATTTGTCCTTCAACATTCGTGTATATCCTCCACTGGGTACACCCCGGCACAGCCCTTCCTCTCGTAACCAATTTCCGTTAATTGATTCTTCTGAGTAGTTAATTTTTGACAAACCATACCGCAAAATGATTTAATGCGTTTGGCCCTCCCTTCAATAAAATTGACGTAATTCGTAACTTAGCCACACTATCCACCCGTCTACCACATTTCCTCAGTCCTTTTGTCGGCACAGCAGCTGTTCCCAAAATTATTGCAAACGCCCTTCCACTCCCTCCCTATCCCCCCAAAACCATCGTGTTCAGTTTCAATAAATTCCCTGCCTACGGGCCAAAGCATCCCATCCCACCTCACTAATTACCGCCCTTCTATAGATCGGAAGACACCATCCTCATTAGTTTTTTTTAAAAGACTCTACCAAAACCTCTGAGATAAATATAACCTGTCCAAACGAGCCGCCTTTTCCCCTTTTATAAACGTATGTTCACCTCCCAAAAGACTCCCCGAAAGCATTCACGTAACTGAAGATCTCTAAGCAGGCCCCCCAAAGACTGTTGGAAAAATATCCGCTCCTCTGGGTTCCACGTCTGTCCTCTTAATTACACATTCCAATCCCCCCCCACAATGCCCACAGACGGTATTGGTAACGTGACCGTAGGTAAGTACACGAGCTCCTCCCGCACAAAATCCATCTTCACTTTCACATAACCTTTCTGATGGGGCATTACACACACACAAAAGCCACTCTCTCTCCCATTCCCAACCATCCCTTCCACATGTAATACTCTCCCCCACCTCCCCCTCTTTCCTATGGCAATTACAAAAACGGGCTCGCCTCCCTGATCAACACACCCACTCTCCTCTTTTAAACGCTCAGACGGCAACACATAAGCCTGATACCCAGGCACCACTAATTCACGACCAAGCTGTTAAAATTGTGCTTCCTGCACAAAAAGCGACGTTCAACTTGTACTATTCAAAAACATCCTGAAAGCACTCCCGTTTAACACATCAACACAGGACCATTAAAAAATTTTTTTTTAAATTTATTGTTAAACACCTGAGGCCAGTTTAAGGTTCTTCCCCGCCTCATGTCAAAGTTTATTCCTTTCAGGACTTCCCCTGGACTGTGCCTTTGCCACAGACTTCTCCCCCCCCCTTTTTTTTTTTTTCCCTTCCCAAACCATCCCCTCCCTTCTGATGTGGCCCTCTCGCAGCAGTCACTCTCTGGGTACCATACCCCATGTCTTTTTCCCCGGCCTTTGCGCCGGCGTCAGAACATCGTCCGAAATCTGACGCTGCTGCCCTTTTCCTTGTAGCTCTCAGTTTCCATTATCTGGGAGGTCCTGGGAGCCAGCACCAATGGACTTCCCCTCTACCACCCTTAATCGCCTCCATGCCCTTCCATGCACTCGCCCTGCCCACCACAGTTGCCACCTGATCCTCCCACCTTCCCCACACACACCTATCTGCCCCGATCCCAGGGTCTTGTTTGCCTCTAACTCTCCACCTCGTAGACTGTAACATAGCCTGTAGTCTCCGTCTACAACTCCTCCTCAATAGCCTTCACTTGCTGCCGCCTCCTGTACTCCTCACTTGACAACTGTACTGTTCGATGGGGCAGGGTTGATTCATGGTTCACCACTCCTTCTGATTCCCAGGAGGAGCCCACCTCTTCACTCCAACATGCGACCACGCCCTCCTCCTTGCACCCGTTCTTCTTTAGGCAATCGGTTGCTCATGTGCAGTGACTCGCCCCCTTGCCGGCCCAGGAGCCTCTGTTTATGGGCCAGGTGTGATTCATGGATCACCCCTTCTCCAATTCCACTGGAGGAGCCACTACCTCTTCACTCCCCATGCGGCCACGCCTCCTCCTTTGCCCCCGTTCTTTTAGGCATCGGGTGCTCATGTGCAGGGTGCTCCGCCCTTGCCGGCCCAGGAGCCATACTCCGCCTTGGCCACAGTCTGCCGCCATATGGTTAAATTTCGCCACACAGTTCGGCACGTACGTCTCTGCCCTGACATACGTACCATTACTGGGTTCTAAACTCTTCGAGATATACATAGGAGGGTATAGGATGCCTAAGCGTCATCTAGAGATTTAAAAAGAGACCCTCAGGGAAATCCTGTGTAAGCGCGTTTACCCATTTGCCAGGTTGGGGCCAGATGTACAGTTCCTTTAAACGTTAGAAAAACATTCGAATATCTACCTCATTCGCCTCAAAAGGCACGTTGCGGAGCTTACCCACGAATAATGTCGTGATACATCATCAACTTGACCCTCACTGCCGGTGTTATCATTATGCTGACATCTTGGTAACGATCAACCAAGCCTCGTATACTTGAGCAGTTTAGCACTTATCACAAAAAATTCTATATACACCGGTATTCAGTGCCTCTCCATATAAATCATTGTCTCTGATTCCATATGTCTCTCGTATAATTTTGGCAATAACACATCGACTGACGTAGGTGTTAAAGCCCCACTAATAGTTCAATGCCCACAGTATTCACTCTCCTGCGCACACCTGGCGCCATGTCATTGATGAGTAGCTCGTCTGGGGGAACACGGTTTAAGGGGGTGGGGGGGGGGGTAAATGGGGTGCAATAGCACGACCGCACTCTACCATCCAGGAAGCGAATGCACAACACCTCCCTCGTACCACTGCTGTCAGGTTACTGAGGAGCGTCAGGCAAGGGGTTCTGCACGGCCCAATACGCTCGATGCAGACAATGTTGTGACTGTTGAAGGAAGTGGGTATAGGGTGCACAAATTTAAATCGATCGTGTGGTGGATGATAATTCGCCCATTAATTGGCTAGCAATGCGTGGCTAGGATTTATCAAGAGTAAAGTGCAAGAATTACTCTTATAAGGCACCTACTTCAGTTGTATAATCACTGATTAATAATTCTCTACCCTAAACTGGATCTGATGGAGTTAATGTGGCTGACAAATCCGTGGATTTTAGAGTAATGAAAGCATCATTACAGGGCTATTAAAAGCGATGTGAACGAAGGCATAACAAGTGCTTTGATTTATTAACAAAGAACCGTGAACCTAATGAATTAAAGTTATATTTGGAATGCTTTAGAGAGTAGAGTTGATTGGTACAAATTGTGGTTTAAAGATGTGAAAGAGATCTGCTGGAGGAATTGTGCAGATGGGAATGGAAATGAATTGTTTTAATTAATCAACATTACGAATTGGAAGAAAAAACTGTCTTGTAAAAGTAATGTTTGAATAAATTAAAGGGTGTAGCCAGGCAGTTGATCACTATTAATGCAAAGGGTGGGTTTGCCAAAACCTCCAGAGTACGGTCTGGAGGAAAATCAGACTAGGTCGGCAAGAATTAATTGTTCAATTGCACAGCCAGTAGCAAACAGTTCTAAGGATATAACTCATAATGACTCTGAAGTATTCTGTCAAGTCTCAAAAAGGGCAAATAATTATTCCCAGTGGTAATAATCATAATTAAGGAGTTAAAAAGGAACCCATATCAAGTGACAGGAATCAGGTTAAAAGTGGTTCTTCACATTCAAGGTTAAGAGGAATAAGTACCTCAGTAAGGGTAACCGTTAATAAGAGGTCAGGCAAGGAAAAGAGAGACTGCCTCTTCTGCAAGGGTACTCATTTCACAAAAAATTGTATGCCTGATGTAATTCATGTTTAGGATAAGTAAGGTGGAAAGAATGAAAGAACTTGACAGATTTATTCAGTTGTCTAGCATATAAATGTAAAAGGATTGTCATACAAATTGAACAGTTGCTTCAATGCAACAAGGGAGGAAAGGTACCCATACAGTTATGTGGCAGGGTTGATGGTAATCTTATAATAATGGTTGACAATAATGATTAATGTTATTAACCCTGACCACTACAGTGATGATTAAAGGTTGAGCTAATGGCCAATAATGATGGCCTAGCTGAGGTTAGCCTTGCCGGTGTTGGATGTAATAATTCAGGATAAGGGCATAAATCCAAAACCATGCAGCGTCACTCTCATCAACACTGGTACGGGCCATGTAATACATGGCAGACTACCGCGATAGTAATAATGACTAGAGGAAGTAGTGCAACAGTCAACGTGTTTACTCATAAAAGGTCAACCCAGTACAAGTATTCTTCTATCGAGGTTGTGATGTTGAAACAGTCTATTTGTGGGGGCGGACAGCATAGGGATTAATATAAATGAGGAAAGTCCAAAATGATTCATTATTCACGAACAATACCTGAAGGTGTTAATGTGAAATCTGGACATTACTGGGTGCGACTTACCGTGAAGCTCAACAGTCAGAAATTATCTAATATTATAGGATGGCGTATGGGACAGTTAAAGGGCCCCAGCTCTGATGAAACTGAGCAAGACCACTAGAATTGAGGCTGCTTATAAATGATTAATTAATAAAGAAGCTAAATAATAACATTGTTCTTGCTTCAGGCGGACGATTAAATGCACACTTAGTGCACAGGTGGTCCACTGAGCGTAGTAATTGGGTAAATAATCTTATGTGGACAATTTTTCCTGGTGTGACCTCAACTGAAGAGGAACTAAATTGAGGATATTGATAAAGGTTAATGAAAATAATGCAAAGGTGCAAGGATGCCCCTGAGGGAATGGAACTGTAATTAGTCCTTTTGAGGGATTCAATAAATGTGGTAGCCCTGAGTTGAAGTGCCTATATGCAGGTAGGTATCAATGGTCAACAAGGCTAGGTTACCAATTTGTCTTGGTCATGTTGAACAGCTGGTTTTTCACTCTTTCAAAACAGAAAATGAACGTCTCCTTCACAGTTAGTAGCTGGAAGTGTTAGGTAAAGGGAACCCACTATGTCAACATTAGGGAAGGTTTCTGAGATACCTGCATTTCTTAAATGTTTCAAAAGAAACGCTGAGGCGCACATTTTTCAGGTGGAGCTTTAATCTGTTTCATATAACCAGGAAAAATGAACTATTTTCTTCAACAATGTGTCCTGAAATCTGCTGAAAGGTGTTGTTGCAACTTTAATGCAGTTCTTTCATCCTGCATCTGGTATAGTTGTAATTTTTGAACAGAATCCAAAACTTGTCATTGAGATTTCTGGTAGATTTTTTTTTCTTTTCAAAGTTGTAGCTGTCTTACATTTCTGCCTTGGTAGCAACACAATTTTTCATTGTTGGCTCTTAAGAGAGGATTTCTGTTCGGATTTTAAACCCCCGGAGGGTTAGCCACCCAGGATAACCAAGAAAAGTCAGTGCGTCATCTGAGACTGTCTAACTTATTTCATTGGGGTCCTTAATCTTGTCCCCCAGGATGCGACCCCACACCAGTCACTAACACCAGGTACCTATTTGCTGCTAGGTGAACAGGACAACAGGTGTTAAGGAACGTGGTCGATGTTCCACCCGCCGGCGAATCGATCCCGGGCCCTCCGTGGTATGAAGCTGGGAGAGCTTTAGCCCCAGGGCCACGGGCCCCTGGCTCTTCAAAATTGCGTTTCCTCTTCCTTGACCGCTGATGATCAGCCCGGTAGCTGTAGTCTTTCACCAGCAGTTTGCTTTCTCTTCAAAAATTTTCAAAAGCTTCATCAATTGCTACAGGGAGCTTACAAAAATTACACTAAGCCTGCATATGAGTTAGCACAAGTAGCCATTTCAATTCAATTTCTGAAGTGTCTTGTTCGTGGCATTTAACGTTCCAGTATACAGTCTCAAAGGCACACAGAGTAAGGCCAATTCAAAATCTTCCAAATTTTGATGCTAAGCTGGCTGCTTCGCTTCTTGTAGTTGCTGTCATGGTCTTCATCCTTGATATTTGGATTAAGCAGAAACGTATTTCAGCAAAGCTGTCTTTCAAAGCATGTGTTGGATAATGCCTGCGCTGACCACCTGTTATTGATAATGTTTTGATGACACTCCATGAATGGTTGACTTGAGTATACTCCACCTGATGCGTTTTGAAGCAGAGGAGAAAAAATTAAAGAGTGCTGTAAAAGGCAAAACTTGCAGCGGGACACAACACTCCGCAGCACATGATCAACAAGATTAAGAGATGTGCTGAGCAGGGCACATATTCAGCACGTGGGTTGATTTTGCTTGATACGGGGCTTGCAATCCATTATATTTACCCGAAATGTTACTTGCATTGTGTAGCTCTAGCACGGCATCCATAATAGGAGAGATCATGTTCAAGAGGTAGTATCCATGACTACATTCATCATTGTTTCTCATCATGCATGAAGAGGGGAATGAATTTTATGAGCGCTCTACTGGCTTACCACTGGAGTCGACAAAGCGACAATGAATGTCAATTGATCTGTATGTGTGAAATATCTGGTGTTGGAATCTACACTATTGCAAAAGTATTTTGAAGGTTTTCACAGCTGCTATGATGATATTGAGGACCTTCTAGTATCAGTTCAATAAATTCATTGCAATTATAGTAGATGGACATGTAAGATACAGTGCTCTTCCTGCATTCCCAAGGCGGTGGACACATGATTTGGCTAAGATGGATCGAATTGTGCTAACGAGTTCTATGATCCCTAGGAAATTGCCAATTGTTTTTCCTAACCACAAAAGACTCATTTCTCCATGGAAAGCAAAGTTCCTCTGAGAGCTAAGAATTTTTACAACAGCCAACAACTCTTTCTAGAACTTGGAATTTTTACAGTCCATTGAAACCCCTGTGTGAAGGTATTTTCTTTGGTATTTATTATTATTATAATCAAAAAAGAAAGCGCTAAGCACAAGGGCTATACAGCATTTTCTTTGGTAGAGAAAATTGCTTGCATGCTCTGAACAGTACACTTTCCTGAGCTTTCAGGTATAACCATCCATGATCTTTCACAGTTTCTGAATTTGCAAGCTTCCTATAAAACATAGATTGACTTTAAAACAACGACGACTTCAATCATCATAAATCCTTGCTGATATCCTAAATCAATGTTCAGAGTTTGACTGAAGGTTTTCTTGGCAATGAAAAGCATTACGTAGAGAATTCTGGATTACATTTGCCTTGAGGCAGGAATCTTTTAAGACAAATCCTGTGGATGAAATGTCCGTTGAGACATTGAGGACACAAAAGAAAGTAGTGCTGGCTGAGAAATAATGGAGGGAGGGCTTCATGTTATGATCTGAGTATCTGCATATTCAACTGCTACTGGTAACATCAGAAAAACTGTTTTCGTGAGCATGTCTGTGCGATATTTCTGCAGCTTCCTACATCTTTTTTTTCTGTTTTCTTCTTGAATTTTCATTTTCGGTGAACCACTCGCATAAGAAGTCCACATCACGTTCACGAGATGCCATAATGAGGATGTATCATGTCTGTATTCATGCAAATACAAATTTTCATTATCAATTATTATTAATTTTTTAATTATTATTAATTTTTTTTTTCTGTCAATTGGGGAGTTATGGCCCTTGTAGCCCCTTATCCTCTGGCTGCGCATCTAAAAATTCAAAAATGTTACCAGATTAGATTTGTCCCGAAGTGGCTAGTTTATTGTGCACCCCATATCCATCCTGGGGACGGTCTTTTGTAGGCTGAGAGCAATGGATACACAAAAAGGCCTAGGAACTAGGACCCAAAGGGTTAACAGGAATAACATATGGATTTATATCTACATATCTATAGTTCACTTAGTCTGTTACAAGCAAATTTAGAAATTTGCTTAGTATATCTGGGTATCTTATTTTCATTAATAAGTATCTTGACATGTCACATAGGTTATTATACTGTCTGTCTCTGTATTCCCCAATAAGTGGACAAATTAAGCACATAGTTAGTTAAGAGACCATACAATTAAGTGTCAGGGGCCCAAGACTGTTCAAACTGCCTCCAGCACAACATAAGGGGGATTACCAACAGACCCCTGGCAGTCTTCAAGCTGGCACTGGACAAGCACCTAAAGTCAGTTCGGATCAGCCGGGCTGTAGCTCCGTATGTGGTTTGCGGTGGCAGCCAGCAGCAACAGCCTGGTGATCAGGCTCTGATCCACCAGGGAGGACCTGGTTCTAGACCGGGCCGCGGGGGCGTTGACCCCCGGAACTCTCCCAGGTAAAACTCAGGTAGTTGTTCAAGAGAGTGCCATATGGCCTGATCACCATAATTTTACATTTAGTATTGATCATCATTCTGTGTGTCTCCCAAACTGCCAGAAGTACTTGTAACCAAGGCCTAAGCCTTGCCACTACAATATCAGTAGTTCTGTTACATTGCAAGTTGGCTCCATAAACATACTTATCTACGTTCATGTTATACATAGTGGGGTTATAGATCTACTCAGGCTTTAACTGCATTTCCTATAACAATCATCTTCATTATTTACTGCTTCCTAATATTATTTTACCTAATGCTAGAAACAGTTATACCAAAGTTATATTCTACGTTTCTCCTTCTGGATACTCTTTTGGCTAAACATATCAACTTTATCATGAAGGAGTAATCCAATGTGTGATGGGGATCCTAGCACATTTACATTAGTTCTTTGTCCTAATTTTTGAGTATCTATACCCTGGCTTCCAATGGCATGTTGTTGGATTCATTATATGAGCCAAGAGCCTTCAATGATGACATAGAATCAGTAAATGATGATAGAGTCAAGCTCAGAGTCATAGGTAAGCTTTAGCGCCATTAGGATTGCAACATTTCAGTTTGCAGTGTGTAGACGCCCAGTTGTAATTCTTATGACTAAACTCAAACTAAATTTATTATCGTTCTTAACTAGGGAGGTGGCAACAAGAGCAGATGCAGCCCTGCAGAAGACTCCTGTTTAGATCCACATCAGTGTATATATACTGTGATAACTTATTACTCCAGCTAGGCGAAAAATTCTTCTGAGCAGTTGCTATAACAAGAGATTTAAGGAAGGATTACTAGAATTGAGCTTCTTGGGAGGGACTTGTAGGTATGTGATATTAAATGAACACATCTTCCATGGAGGGGTGAATGCTCTTGTTGCCTAAGTGATACAGTTTCATGCAGGTTATAAAACATATAATGCAATTGCACGTTTTCACAATCCATTAGATCTGTGTGTATTTACCTCCAGGACCTTGGTAAGATTCACTGTGACAGTGTTGGTTCGTTTATCAACATTCTAATACGAGTACAGTGTTAATTTCAACAATCCTATCACTGATTCTAGAAATACCAAGCTCCCTTCCCTCATGTTAAGAACTTTTGGTAGATATGGGACAGCCAAGAATAGTCCTGAGAGGCTTCCATTTTGCATTAACTCCAAGGGTCGGAGGGAACTTTCTCTAGCTATATCAACATGGGCAGCAGCATAATCAATTTAAGGACCGAACATAGGCTATGTACACATTTCTCACGATACTCACACCATTGTTACCAAAAGGAGTCATATACAGAATTTTACATAGATTTGGTTAGTGATTTTGGGCTACGAATTATTTTACTAATTCATCCTCCTTGATCTCCAATTTACTTAACAGAAATCATTACTGAGTCCATGAACAATGCACAATGGTTTTTAATATTACCCATTTTCATAACTAATCATTATGTTGTGCATGATATATGGGTGCCTAACCACATAGATAAGGACATGTGAAATTTAAGAATGCAGGGACAATTTTCAGTTTCACCCCACCAACAAATTTTCTGATGTGGCTTATGTGTTTCTGGGGAAATATGTAGTAAATTAATTGATGTTCTGCATCACTTCCATCGCAACTGGTGGCCTGGTGGCTAAAGCTCCCGCTTCACACACGGAGGGCCCGGGTTCGATTCCCGACGGGTGGAAACATTTCGACACGTTTCCTTACACCTGTTGTCCTGTTCACCTAGCAGCAAATAGGTACCTGGGTGTTAGTCGACTTGTGTGGGTCGCATCCTGGGGGACAAGATTAAGGACCCCAATGGAAATAAGTTAGACAGTCCTCGATGACGCACTGACTTTCTTGGGTTATCCTGGGTGGCTAACCCTCCGGGGTTAAAAATCCGAACGAAATCTTATCTTATCTAAGCATTTGCGACGGAAGTGATGTAGAACATCAATCAATTGAGATCTGTTATTGAAATGATAAAGACTTAAAGACAGGACAAAGTGCTTTTAAAACCTACAAACGGAAGTCAGTTTGCGTTTTTAGGTTTTTATTTATAGTATTTTTACCAAAAATGCGTCTTTACTGGTCCATGCATCTTTACTGGTCAAGTAACCCTATCAGGTACCTCCCTTAACATTTAGAGGCGAAAACAAACATTTATCCATACACATCAATGTCTATCAACAACACTTCAGTTAATTTGTCACAGTACAAGTCTAGATAACGTGTAATTACTACTGAAAATTGGAGAGGAATCTCCCATACTCACCCATTATCGGGAAAACACAGCTGTTCTGATGTAAACAAAGGCGTGTTGAGTGTTGCCATCTGTGGTTAGGTTTATTTATTTTTATTTTATTTTATTTCATTATTTATTTTTGTTTTGATTAATTTTTAAAAATCAATTTTACTCTCCAAACGCTTGAACTTTTTAGGTAGGGACCTCTTTGCACTTGCACCATGTGCGCAGTCTTGGATGAGCCCCTGAACCCCTTGGACTGCAGGGCCCCCAAATGCGTGGGGCCCTAGGCAAATGCCTAGTTTGCCTATGCGGTAATCCGGCCCTGCCTCCTCCCGGCCGCAGTGTGGAAAATATTTTAATTTTCCGAAGCTATAGTGCCTAATAGGTGTTTAATGTGTTGATTTGGGTCAAAAATGTATTTGAAAATAGGATAGAACCAAGAGTTCCCTTTGTGCCTGCGCGGATGTGTGGGGGGACAGGTCGACTTGGGGCATGGGAGAGGCGGGAGTGTTTTGAATGTAGTGAGGAGGCTGTGAAAACATGGGACCAGAAAATTGGCATTCACGGCAGCTTAAGGATTAATATAGGCCTCACTTCATAATAGGAAGTGTCGTGACTGTCCCTGGTGAAGAGTGAGGGAACGTGATTGACGGCACTGCTGTAATAAGTGGTAAAATTAGTGAATAATGGTAGGACCGGGGGTGACGGGTGCGCCACCATGGAATGTGTCCATGGAAAATTACCTGTGAGTTAATCCTCGCTCATTGGTCTCAGGTCTTAATGGAGTGACCTCTAATGTGTATAATAATTATGAGACATTAAATCGTCTTGTGAATTGTAATGTAATTAATGATAATAACACTAAGTTAAGAGAATGTGTGAAGTGAAATAAGTCGCCTTACTCCGAGTGAACATGTTAGACTGCATTGTTCCCATCCCGAGGATAGTGAAGTTTTTATGGAGTCACGACTTCTAAACCGGGACAAACCAACGGATACCTCGTCCTGCTGGAATAAGAACCATGTCGGTGTAGCAGGACATCGAAATGAGATGGTGAATGGAGGAAATAAGGAGCATCAATCACCCACAATTAAGTAACCTTTCTAGTTGTAGCAGATTGATACTGGCCAGTTAGGTATGTTGTAATTGGATAGGTTATGGGTGATCCAGCTACATCAAGTGACCACCAGAGAATATCTGGTAAGTGGTGGGATTATGTACAAGTGTTTTTCCTTGATGGATATATACAAGTGTAACCTACCCCCCCCCCTTCATTCAGTTAAACTAATATAATCTATACAGTCCACAGTTAATTAGTAACGCCATACTTGTGGGTGCTATCCAATTTATGCTGGTCCTGGATAGATATGGATAAGATTGTGAGGTCGAAGGAACCACCTGCCATGACCAGGGGTGGTTAAGTTTTCTCACATGACTACATGGGGTGACTACGGTAAACAATATGGTTGTTTCCCAATGAGATTACATGTATGCATGTAATGTTGAGGTACATACAGGAAACACCCCTAGAAAATTTTCCATAAAATCATTGTCAGGTGGAGGTGGAGGTTCATCGTGAGGCAACACTGGATCAAGATATGTGTAACGTGACTGTCACGAAAAAGAGGGCAGCTACATCAGATTCTGATGACATCCTGATGCCAGCGCAAAGGCCTGGGAAACAGACTGAGGTGGAGTGTAAAGGTAGTGGTGTAGGTGGTGGTAGCCAGGATAGGAGGCACCAGAAGAAGGGGTGGGGAAGAGAGAACTCTGCAGGTGTCAAACATGAATTCAAGCTCTGGAGTTGTAAAGAGTGAGGAGAGGAGGCAGGGGTGGAAACTTTAAAAAGGCCTTAGGTTGTATGACTGTAAATATTAATGGTATATGTAGCAGTATGAAAAGAGATTGGTTGTGTACTTTCCTGAATAAATCTAGGGTGGATGTTGTGTCTCTGCAGGAGCATAATTTTAAAGAGGGTAGGGTGTTGGAGGGTGGCAGGGTTTCGAGTAGTTACCCTGCCATCTCCCAGTTTCAAAGGTGGTGTGGGTATTTTAATGAGGGAGCGACCCTGTTTGTTTTGCGGGAAAAACCAAAGGGGGAGGGGGGGGTTTGCATGTGGATGGGGGGTGTATGGGTAACGTGTGTCTTTGTGGGGGTGTTGCACCGCAAAAATAACAAAAGGGTAAAGAATGATTTTGTTGTGAGGATTTGGTTTTTTTTTCTTATGTGCACTGCCAGAGGTGGAATGTTGGTTGGGACTGGAATTATGAAATTTGGGTGCCTGATGTGCTGATCCAGGAAAAACACGCTCCAACCCAGCCAGTGAAGCCAAGGCAACATTTTTCTGAATCCCAGAATGCCTTTGTGAACGTTCTACAGTTTTCCCGGCCGTACCTTCGGTTTGTGAGAATATTTTTTACGTAGTAAAATTTGTCTGTCATTCCAAGCAGGGGGCAGATGTTTAATGCTGGGGGTTTGGGATTTAACAATAGTACGGGTTGGAAACTCTCGAGACGATGTGGCCCAGTAAAATGACCTTGAAAATTGCACTGCGACCTGCAGGCCACACACCCATATTGCCTGTGTCTAGCGAGGTGAATATCCTTTCCTTGTCCCTTCTCCTTCCTCGTTTTGGGAAACCAGCCGCGCCTTTTTTTTTGCTGTGGTCTAGAGGTTTTTTTTTTTTTTTTTTTTTTTTTTTTTTTTTTTTTTTTTTTTTTTTTTTTTTTTTTTTTTTTGCCAGACCACAGGGGTGTTTGGGGTGCCCTGTCCTCTGTGCCGCACTCTGCCATCTTGCGATGTCCCTGTGTGCCTCCCTGCCTCCCGCTGCAAGCAGGTGTCCGGGTGGTTGGCGGGGCTTGGTGAGCACAGTCAAGCAAGCTTGGGGGCAGCACTAAAAGCTAGCCAAACAAGCAAAAGGCACCTGCGTAATACTGTCCTAAGGGCCCAGCATGTCGTATACGTTCTGCAGTGCTGCGGGCATACCAGTGTTTCCAGTGGGGTTTGAGAAAAATTTTGACGAGCTTTGCAGTGCTAAAATTTGGGGGGGACATCCCAGAGGTTCCTTAAAAACATGTAAGTTGTGTGATTGGCTTGTACACAGTGAAATTCCTTCAGACGTGGCTAGAAGTGTTAAGTGCCTTTCCCCCAACAGTTGTCTTTTTGAAGGGCCTGTATTAAGACTTTAAAAGGCCAAGTGTACTTCAGTGTAGTGACTCCTTACATTTGAAAAATCATGTAAACATGCTCTGTCGTGTAATGAACTATTAAATCGGTTACTAATTAAATTTTGCTTTCCTAGTGTCTTTGTTGTTTTTCTAATACTTTTTCTCGTTAGACTGAAACTTTACTGCAAATTTTCCCAAAATTTTTTCAAATTGCATGGTCATCTGTGATGTGAGTGGAAAAATTAGCTTTGTTTTTTTCTGTGAACAAGCTTACTCCTCATAATTTTCATTTTTCATGAATTATTTCTTACTTGAAAATTTTGTTCCCTTTTAAACTGTGTTAAGCAAGGTCAGCTGTTCTCTATTTCCTTGCCTCGCATCTTGTGGGTCTAGCGCCTATTTAAAAATTGAAAATAGTAACTTTTTTGCAAATCTATACTTCTATTATACTTGTGTAAATTGTTTTAAACTATTTGATCAATTGGATTTTTTTTTTAAATTCTGACACACCAATTTAATGATGCGACATGCATGACACATAAAAAACACATTAAAACGTGGAAACCCCAGAAGCGGGCCCCTAGGTGGGGCCTTGAGAATTCATGTGTTTTTTTAGACCACGGTGTACCACCTCCCCTAATTTACTCAACAAAAGTGTATTCTTAGGGGGGAAAAAAGTGTACATTGGGTTGTACTTGGTAAAACTTTGTCATACATAAACCGTGTGTAATGAGATTGTTTAGGTACTGGTTCATCTACTACAGCTGCCATTTATGTTTGCTACATGTATAAATAGTAAGTGGAGTTCCCCAGGATGGACCAAAGGGAATCACCAGAGTGTTTTATCTCATTGTATTGAACATTACTATTTTTTTTTTTTTTTTTTTTTTTTTTTTTTTTTTTTTTTTTTTTTTTTTTTTTAGAAATACTGTTTAAATCTATTTTTGGGGTAAGAGGTTTTCTTCAGCATTCCATTTGATGTCGCTATATTATTTTTCAGTGGGGTACATTAGGTGCAGTACCCTGAACTAACTAAATGGAAGTTATCATTGAATTTGAACCAATGTTTTAATGTGATGTATGTCAAAATTTCTAATTTTATGCTCAATATTACCTACTTTTTTCCCTCTTCTCTCTCTCTCCTTTTTTTTCATTTTTTGAATTTGTGATAAGGTGTAAACCTCCCTTACCATCCTTTAATCTTTAAGTCCCCATATTATACCACACATACAAGAGGTCCGATGTTTTTTTTTGGTGGGGTGGTGTCGTATTGATGGTGGTGGTGGGTTGAGTAGGGTTTTGGGGGTTTTTCATTGAACTTGGCATTGTGTCTTGTGACTATTTTGGAATTCTGATTGTAGAAAATATTTGCTCTTCCAAAAACTAAAAGGGAAAGATAACGGGGAAATTTTGTTTTGGTCCTTACCCAGATATCATCACTGGCAAACTGCAACTGTCAAAGGAACCTATTTCTGCAAGTGATGGAAATGAAGAAGCTTCCAACCTTTAAAAGTAAACAAAAGAAAAAAAGTGAGAAGGGGGCTAAGGGGTCAAACGTATCAGATCACTTGACCGTACACAATGTGTTTAAAACGTCCTTGGTGCACAAGGCTGCAAGAAGTCTTTCTTCAAAGGAAGAAGGTTAAGCTAACCCCCCTGAAACCCCCCGCTCCCTGCTAAGTGTGCAGGGCTAATGGAAGCTGAAAAAAGATCCTAACTAAAGGATCCAAATTTTAGGAAAAAACACACAACTTTGTTTGTGAACAGAATAAAGAGCTGATTAATGACTATTAGTACAACTTATGGGGATATTAAGCTGCTCCGACCTCCATCAGACACTCACCATTTTAAAAAATGGGTCATACATAATTTTTGGATCCCCTCTCTGCAGGACCCATCCCATCGACTTTAAGTGGCAATCATCAACCCTAAAAAATTTAAAAAGGAAACCCCAAATTTTTTGCCTTGGTGGGTCCGTGCCCCTCCCCCGGAATATCGGGTGCAGGGTTTACGTTTCCTAAACATCGAAGTTCCTCCCCCCCAAAACGTAGGTTTTTAAAAATGCCCCACTATGGCCATGTTGCAGTAATGTGGAATACTACTTTTTGGTGTGGTAAGTGTGCTGGGAAACTTTCCCTAAGAATCACATGGGCCCCCTGACAGCCGAAATTTAAATGTATTAACTGTAAAGAATTTGGGGTTAAAATTTCCCAAAAGGACGCAGTCAGAACCCAAAAAACCTTTCGACGTAAACCTGATAACAGTTTTTTAAATGGTAACGGAGGGGGGCCATCCATCACACACCCAATCTGAGACTGAACCTCTGCAAAGTGTGGCCAAAACCCCACCTCACTGAAAAGGTTTTCTGGTGATACCAGAATGCCACACACACACCAGCTGTGGAGGACTACCACCCCGCTAGCCATATGGAACTACGGTCTCCACTAAAATTTCCCTATGGACACCAAATGGGGGGATTTGTCATTTCTCCCCAATAACACAACTACAACAGTCAGACGGACACCACACAGGTAACCTCCCGGGAAATTTGGAGATGGTAGATGCACGGGACCCCCTGCAATGAATGAAGAAACAGAGAACAAAATGAAAACCAGGGAAAACCTGTTAAGGTGATGGGTGTTAAAAAAAGCACTAACCCAGAAGTGCCATCCCCCCCAAGAGGCATTGATTCGCCTGCCCTTCCTTATATTAAACAACTTTCCAGAAAAAAAATTGAGCATCTTGAACAATCCGACAAGTTTAATATATAATGTAATCAGGATGTGCTCTTGAGCAGGTAATGATGTCAAAAGTGCAGCAATCTCCTTTACTTCCCGCAATTTGTGAGAAAAAAAGCCCATAAACCCCTTTCCTTCAAAAATTGCCTTTTACTGGCGCCAAAATGCGAAAAAAAGCTTAAAAATAAAGGCCTGAAAAAAGAATACAAACTATGCTATTTGCTCTTAAGTATCGGCACACTGTAGTCAAAAGCATAATAGTTTTAAACCCTCTTATGAGCAGAGATTGTAATAACCACTACAATGGATAATTACAAATCTTTCATGGAAAATTTTCCATCGGAACGGGTTTTGACTTACATCATATTTGCAACCCAAAAATATTTTTTTCATCTGGGTTTCAGGAATGTAGATTGAAAGATGGACACCTCCACCCAAAAATTTTGTGGATAGCGCTTTTAAAATAAGGGCAAACCCAAATGTTTTGATGTATGTCAGAAAGAGGGTTCCTTTTTCCCCCTTTTTTTGCGAGTAAAAAGCAGTATTTTGGTGTCAAAATTATAGGCGATTTTTTAAAAAAAATTTTTATCCAGCCCACGAACCCGTTTTCGATTGCTTTTTCCAATCCTAAATTTTAACCACCAAAATTTGGGGGTTTTTAACCCAAAAAAGAATTTTGGGGGGTCTAAAAAAACCCCTGGAATAAAAGGAATTGGGGAAAGGTATAGTTTTTAATTTGGGCCCCACTGACTCTTAAAATTTTCTATAATTGTGCTTTTTTAAAATATATCATCAAAACTCCCCCCAAGTTAACTTCATCTGATCATTTTCCCAAAACAACAAGAACTAAAAACAAAATTAAACTAAAACAGAAAAGGAAACTTATTTAAAACCAAAACAAGGGAAATTTAAAACCATTGGATCAAAATTAAAAGAATTACGGCCATTGGACCAAAAATTTTAAAGTATTTTTTAAAAAAAAAGAATTTCTAAGACAATAAATGGGAAAAACAAAGACCCCCCCCTAAAAAAACAATAAAAAATGTAAAAACTTAAAAGAAAAACCCCGCTGCCAATTCACTGCATAAATTGGGAAAAGGTAGGAAAGAGAAACCCCCCCCCGTGAAGTTTTTAAAGGATTAAAAAATAAAGGAAAAAAAAATTTTGGCCGGAAGGAAAATTTTTAGGGGAAAAAAAAGGTCCACCCCTTTTAGGGCAAAAAAATTTTTTTTTTGGAAAAAGGGTGGGTTTTTTCCCCTTTTAAAGAAAAAACCTCATAAAAGACTGGGCCAAAAAATCCAGGCATGAAAGCCTTCCTCTCATATTGAAAAAATTTGGGTATTCTGAAGAATTTTGAAATGATTAATTTTTGAGCAAAATATTGAGAGGTGATTGCCTCTTTACCGAGTATGAATTAGATAATGCATTAACCAAAGGTCGATCAACTGCCCCCCCTGAGAGGGTGGATAACCCAAAGATATTCTTTCCCCGAACCCCCAAGGCACGTGCCTGATAACCCTTTGTTGGCACTGTATAATCCAGTTAATTTGGGCGTTTTTTCCCAAAAATTCTGGGCCAATAGTTTCCCCTGTGCCTTCCCCCCAAGCCCCAAAAAGCCCGATACATTTAGGCCGATCTCCCTTTAATAGTTGTTTTGTAAAAATTTGAAAAAATGAGCTTAACAGACTTACACGAATCAAGATCAAATTTCCCCCTACCTTATGGGTTTTAGAAAAGTAAAATGTCAAAATTATTTCCACCTTTCTATCCACCCCTTTCTATTTTTCCATTTTTTGAACAAACGCTTTATATGCAAAAGAAGTTTTACTACTCTGAAATAATATTTGGAGTTCCCCCTTCCCCTTAAAGGTATGTCAAAAGATTCCCTTTTCCCCAAAGTTCAAAATTCTAAAAAATTTTGGTAACCCCAAAAGGTTCTTATCCCCCCCCATTTTATTTGATTAAAGTTCCATGTCCCAAAAAACCCCCCTAAAAATGATACCTTTTAATAGTCCCCCAAAGGGTAAAAGTTAAACCTTCTTAAAATAAGAAATTTTTAACACCCCATTTAAAACCCTCTAAAAATAAATATTAAAAAACCCAAAAACACCCCCACCCTTTATTTGAGGGGGGAAAAAACAACTTTCAAAAAAAAAGAAACTTGTGAATGTCCCCCTTTTCAAATCCCAAACCCCAATAAACAAAAATGTAAAGCTTTGGTAAAATCCAAAAGTTTGCTGGGGTCAAAAATATTGCAAAGGAAAAAATCTGAAATTGAGTACTAGCTTTTTTAGGTCCAAATTATTTGCTGTCCCCCTTTAAAACTAAGAAAATTTTGCCCCGGGTTTTTTTTTCAAAATAATTTTGAAAATTTTCCCGTCCGATTAAAAATTTTTAAAAAGAGGAAGGACTTTTTATTTCTTACAAGGTTTTGGGGTAAATTTAAAACCGTTAAGGTTTGAAAAGTTTTGGGGAAAAAAACCAGAACTGTACATGAAACAAAAGTTCCCCCAGAGGTAAATTTTAAATAATCCCAAAGGTTTAAAACTGGGATTTATTTTTTTAAACCCGCTGAAGACACTGTCAAAAGGAAAATTTTCCCCCCCTGGAAAAAAGTTTCATTTAAACAACTACAAGCCCCCCAAAAAGGGTCATTTCTACCCCCCCAAATCCTTTTAGAACGTAAAAAAATTTTTTATAGCTTAAATAACAAGTTACAAATTTTTAAAACCTAAAGGGCTAAAAGGGTCTTTGGCAGGGCGGCTTTCTTTGTTCCACCCCCTATTAAGCATTTAAAAATTTTTTATAATTTTGAAAAAACAACTGGGGGTTCATGGGGAAAAAAAGTTTGAATCCAATGGGAAAAAAAATATGAAAAATACTTGACCCCCACTTTTAATTTTTTTTCATATAAGGTTTTTTGGCCAAAATCCCAAAAAAAATTATTGGGGAAAAAGGTTTGAATAAAAAATTTTTGGGAAAAGGGAATTAAGAAAAATTGTTTTGGATCCCCTAAAAGGTTTCCCTTAGTAAAATTTTATTTTCCAAAAATACCCCGAAGAAAAGAAAATTAAAATTGGGGGAAACTGTGTTGATGGAAAAAAAAGGGGGTAAAAAGTGAGTTTAGAACAGTTAGAGCATAAAAAATTTTAACCCATATGAAAAATCTAATAAAAAATGTTATGGGCAAAATTTTTAATTTGAACAGACTTATAATTTGTATGCAGGCTTTGGTTTTACAATATTTCTTTAAAATTTTGGGGAACCCCGATAGTAAACTAAAGTAAATTATTTTTAAACATATGTATCCTTAAACCCTTTGGCTTAATTCCCCCTTTTGAGGTTTTGGACGCCCGATAAAAAATGGGGGAATTAAATATCATTTGGAAAAAAATCCAATATTAAACAAACTAATTTGCTTGTCTAAAGGAATTGTAAATTAAATCCTATGATTTGGGGCCCTTGGGGCCCCAAATTCCTAGGGTTTGTGACCCCATTTGGGTACCTCCCAGGATGGATATGGGGTGCACAATAAACTAGCCACTTCGGTGGCAAAATCTAATCTAATCTGATGTGGACCCAAAAGGGGCTGGATATATGTCTGTGGCTCTTAGGGAATTGTTAAGGGATGTCAGGTTACGTGATGCATTTGGGGGGGGGGCGGTGTGGGAGACTGAACATACATTCCTTAGGAGAGATATGCTGCGAGGCTAGAAAGAGTGTACCTTTCTCAGGGAGTGGATGTGAAATCTTTCAGTACTGTTGAGGCTACTATGTCAGATCACAGGGCAGTGGTGGTGGTGGTTGGGTGGGGGGCACTCGCAAAAACATACAGAAGTTATTGGAAACTAAATATAAGTGTGTTAGGTGAAGAGGAGGGGTTGGAGGGGTTTTCAGCCCTATGGAGGGAGCTTAGTGTGGAAGAACAGGGGGTGGACGACATCGTGACATGGTGAGATTGTGTTGTGAAGGAAAGGATTAGGAAGTTTTATGTGAGGGAAGGAAAACATATTAATACGTTAAAATATGGGCTTGCTAACTATTTAGAGGATAGGTTAAGAGGTTGCTATAGGCTGGGGGTGGGTGGGAATAATCTTCCTATTGATGAAATAGCTGAAATAAAAGGGAGATTGAGGGTGTTACAAAATAAAAGGTTTCAATCTGTAAAGGTGCAGGCAGGGGTGGAAGAAGTGATTTGGGGCGACAAGCCGTCTGCGTGTGTTTTATGGCATCAAAAGCAAAGGCAGGCAGTAACGGCTGTCCCAAGTTTAGAGGTAACGGAGATGGTCGGGACTTATAGAGCAGGGCAGGAGATAAGAACCAAAAAGGGGATGTGTGCATATGCGGAGTATTGGTATGAGAAGTACTGGACAAGTGGGGGTGTGGGTGCCGTGGCGTTAGACTAGGTGTGTATGTATGTGACTTGTAATTTAGAAAATAGTGACAGAAAGGCTTTAGGTGGGATTATTATGGCAGAGGAAATAGAGAATGCATTAAGGGGAATGAGGAAGGGGAAAGCTCTGGGTATTGACGGTCTCCCGGTAGAATTTTATTTACAACATTGGATGTTAATAGGGGGGATTTATAGTTAGGTTATTTAATCGTATGAAGGAGAAGGGTAAGTTGGGGGAGAGGCAGGCTACAGCAGTTGTAGTGTTGGTCCCGAAGGGCAAGGGGCAGCCCATCCTATGGGAGTAGTACCGAGCCATATCGCTGATGTGTGCAGACTATAAGGTTTTTGCAAAAATTTTAGGTATAGGTCAATGTGTTTTGGGGAGGGGTGGTGTCGAAATCTCAGTTTGGGTTGCCGGGAAGGTCGATGATTGGAAGGACATGGGATACTCCGAAGCTTTGTGGAAGCTAAAGGTTGGGGTGGGGGGCGGCTTTGTTGGCTCTAGATTGGCAGGGAGCTTATGAGAAAGGAAAGCTTTGCAGGTTATACTTAGGAGACAGGGATATGGGGAGGAAATAGTCGAGTGGGTAAATACGTTGTATAAGGGGGCGAAAATGAGGATACAGATTAATGGGTGTATGAGGGGGGAGATTGCAATGGGTAGAGGCCTTAACATGGATGCCCCATGCCCCAAATATTTTTTGGGGTTTTTCAGGCCACTTTCATAGAAGGTTTTGACCATAGCTTAGTACTCAGTGGGGGAATTTGGGGGTGGGGGGCCCCCTTCCCGGGGTTAAATTTTGGGATATGTAGACGACACCACGTTTCTCATCATAAGGGTTCAATGGGAGTGTTGTGGTGATGTGGAAAACTAGGATGGGTTTTTGGAAAGGATTGTGGGGTGTATAGGTGTTTTGAGACCCCAGCACCAACTCTTATACAGCAGTGATAGTACTAAACATTTTTTTGTTAGTAAGGTTTTGGTATGTCACAGCTGTGTTCCCAAATTTCAGGGGCAGCGATTGCAGGGGTCTTAAACAGGTGTAAAAATTTTTTTGGGTTTTTACAAATTTTGATGGTTAAGAGAGAAGTCGTAAAGTTACCTTTTTGTCGGGGGTTTTGGGGTTTATGGTTTGACACGGGGGCTAAAAATTTTGTTTCTTAAGTGGAAAGTTTTTTTGTGTGGGGTGAACGGGGGCATTGGGAAAGGGTACTACAGGCTGGGTATGTGGTATCGAGGGAAAGGAATTGAGGAATGCAAAATCGTTTTTGAGGGCCCTGTGTGGTTAGGGAATGAGAAAGGTTTGAATAAGGGTTTTTTGTAGGTTGCTTGTGGTAGGTCATTTTCCCACTGAGGCTTTTCCCCCCTTTAGTAAGAAAGTTAAACCCTTTGGGGGCGTGAGGTGATGTTTCGTTTTCGTGGGTCCTTTCTGTTGGGGCGATACATTTAAAAAGACAGGTTGTGGAGGGGGGGGGGGTGTGGGGAAATACTGGGTTTTGGGAATAGGTTGTGGATGAGTGGAACAAACTCCCAAGTACCGTTATGAGGCCCCGAACGTTGTTAGTTTAAAAAAGGTTGGATAAATACATGATAGATGGGGGGTGGAGTTTGCCTGATGCTTGTGCACCAGGGCGGTTGCCGTGTTCCTTCCTTAAGTCATGTGTGACCCGACAGGTTGGGTGCTTGGCTTTAACCGGGAGGAGACTTGGACCCCGCCTGCATGGGCCAGAGGCCTTCGCAGTTTCCTTCGTTCTTATGTTCTTATGTTCTTATCTTTGGGGGGGGGATGAATGCGACCCATAGTTTTATTTTTGTAAGGGTTAGAAGAGGTCATGTTTTGGTTGGTAGGTTAGTACAGGGGTGGGGGGCTGGGGGGGTGTCGGGTTCTGCGTGCTTTAAGTCTAGATAGGTGGGTTTGCAGGGCCATAAGAGCTTTAGATTATTCATTTAGGCAACTTTTTTCGAAACGTTTTTTTACCTACACAGTAGGCTTCATCCGACTTTAAGGGGGATGGGGTGATTCTGTCTTCATTCCACTGCTCCTGCCACTTCCTGTATCGACTGAGAAGCCTACTGTGTAGGGGAAAGTTTCTAATAAAGTTGCCTAAATGTTTCCCAAAGTGTCTTACCTACCAACGTTCTATCTACATGTGTCGTAACAGAGAATTGTATGGGAGGGGGTGGGACAGGTTTTCTCAGAAGGGTATAGAATGCTAATGTTAGGAATTCTCGTGATCTGTGAATGAAAATGAGTGAGTGAAAGGGTTTTCATAGGTTGAGAGGGAGTCATGGGTCACAGTGGGCTCGCCTCCTGGGGGGGGGGGGGGTGTCCGTGAGAGTGTTGTGAATGTGGGTATGGAATGGTGTCGTTATTTTCATTGAGGCATTTTTTCATCAACCTTGTGGTTATCATGCCAAGTGTGGATGTAGAGCTTGAGGACTCATTATGATCTATATAACAATTTCAGGAATGTAGGTGTAATCTCGAAGGTTTTTTTTTTGTATTATTTGGATGTTATCAGTCTTGTATAACACATTCTTGAGAAATATTGTTCCTTTGCGATTGATTTTTTTTTATTCCCCGGGTTATTCCTCTCGGCCCGGTCTTTTCCCAAGTAGTGGTGACCTGGCCTTGGCTCCCTATCTGGGGAGTGTCTCGAGACCTAAGTCTCCAATGGGAGGAGATACAAGTAACCCCTCATCTTTGGGACCAACTGTCCCCCAGGCCTAGCCACAGTCCCCGCCCTCATGGGGCTCCTAGGAGGGGCTAGGCCTCTGGTTTGCCATCTGCCCCACCCCAAAGGGGGTCGTGAGGATGGCAAGTCTTATGAGCTGCAGATGGTAGCAGCTTAGGCCTTTGGGGGATATGATGGTAGTTTTTAGGGGTTTGTTTTTTGGGTTTTTGGGGGGGGTTTTTGCAGAAGAGATAACTTATATACTGTTTTATTGTGCTACAGGCCTTTTATTGTGATTTTGAGAAACATTTTTTGGTGTGTGTGGTGTGTATATTCCTTTCTAATATATTGAGCCTTTGGTCATAGGTCAGACTTATGTAAAACTTTATATATATATGTTTCGATTCATTTTAAAGTTTACAAAACTGATACTGGTTTTTTTTTCATTGCTATGTTCTTGATGTAAGTTTTAGCTGTATGGTATACAGACATATCTAGCAAAGTTATAGACGCAGCCCATTTGTGTCTGAGATTTTGTATAGGGTTTATTGTAACAGTGATGAGCCTTAGGTTTTTTAGATCTAAGCGTTTCCTTTTATGTTTATTCGTATGTTCGTATATGTAAAGCGTTTTGTTAGGGATAAGTATGTAGATGTTTCCAGTAAGATTATGATGTTAGGTTTTTTGGTTTACTGATTAATGCACAGGATGGGTTTAAATTTGATAAATTTTTTGTTATTTCTTCTTTTTGTTTTGACCTTGGCCCTATGTCATTTTAATTATTATTATTATTATTATTAAACAAAAGAACGCTAAGCCAAAAGGGCTATACAGCGCGCAAAGAGGGGAAGGAACGAGGTATTGGATGGCGAAGGGGGGAGAGATGACAGGGGTTACAGAAAACAGCGGGGCAGGGGATAGTACAGGGTAGAGGGTAGCAAGAGATTGAAGTAGAAAGGGCTGAAGGTATCAGAATTTGTGAAGTATGTCAGTTGTTGTCAAAAAGTCAATGAGAGAGTACGGATGAAAGGTGGGTCCATTAGCGAGAAGGGAAGGTAAAGAGAGAGCAGCAGAGCGAAGTGGATAGCGGCTACTGCCGCCCGCCCTCACTACCCACCCGGCTATAAACACCCCCACCCACGATACTCCACCCCACCCACGACATCACCACCCACCCTCTCTCTCCTGTGAACTTCAAACCTACAAGCCTCCTCTGGGATGACTTCACACCGCAAAATAGCAAGAATATCTATGCTATCCGGCTATTGTCCCAGTAGTTACTGCAGTGTTTGTGGGTATACCACAAGGGACAAAATTCTTCTTAGATGTAAGGAGCCTACTTGTTCCAACTACTGCCACACAGATTGCATTCCAGAAGAAGAATTTTGTTGCAGCCAGGTTGAAAATTTCAGAAAATTTAAGGATATCCATAATCCTGTGGTATATGTGGATACAAGCCTGGAGCTACAGGAGGAAGGTTCAGAAGTCCTACCTCAGGGACTCCTGTCCAAAGATCAAGACTGCCCTCTTGGGCTGTGTTGTAAAGTTGCAGCTAAGATAACCATCACAGGGAAGCACTTCATGAGCTCCTACAAGCTATTGTAGAAGGCCAGTGCAAGCCTGCATCAAGTGACGTAAGCTGCTCAGCTGATGGTGACACTATTGACAAAGATTGGAAGTCCCACACTGAGCTTAACTCAGGGTAAACAACTGGTGGAATTCTGTCATCGCTAAGGTCCAACAGACTGACAGAGTTCAAAACACTAACCTTTGGGAATTCTAACACAATTTCTCTGACCACCACAGAGGGAACAAATCCTCTTCCCAGCAACGAGGGAAGCCTTGGATCTGTTAATTCTCCTACACCTGACATCTCTGCTTCAGCCACTGCCAGTCTACTTGACAGTGCACATACCATCTCTGATCCTACACCTGTCAGCACACCTGCCGATACTATTCTAGAATCTGGTAGCAGTGCTCGACAGAAGTTCTGAGCCAGGAGTTTCTCCACCAGAGAACGGTGCAGTTAATGATCAGGGAACTATCACTGCACCTGATCACCTACTGCGCCGAAGTACGAACAGCAGGGACACATCTGTCAGAACTGGTAGAGGACGGGGCAGAGGACGTGGAGGAGGACGTGGAGGAGGAAGACATCTACAGCCGTCTCACCCTCCACTAACACAGTTCCAGCGGCAGAATCTGAGGACAAATCTGCGAAACACAGGAGGTGCAAACAATTCCTAGTCCACCCTCCCAGGCACCTAGGCTGTGCTCTCGCTGTCACCGGAAGGGGCACTCTGCCAACAACTGCCTGCGAGATACCAGGTGTAATTACTGCTACAAGAAAGGACATAAGGAGGACCAGTGTCGGAAGAAAAAGGAACTTGACAGACAGGGCCACCTGTTTAGAGACCTGTTCTCAGAACAAACCAGCAGGATCTCTGAATTGGTGAACACTCTCACACGTCACCCACTTAGCTACTCCTATCCCAGCCCAGCAGGTGGGATTGGGCCTTATACAAGACCACAGACCTACATCCCTGCAGCTGCCTCAGTACCCTACCTCTCTCAAGGGCAGGCACCTTACATTCCCTACACACCCACCACCTCAAGCTGACCACTTCATCATGAGGAGCCAGTCTATCAGCATCCTGTCGACCAACATTAGAGGTTTCATTACTAATGTTGGAGAGCTCACACATAGCTTTGTGAACACTCGACGTCCCGACATGATAGCTGTTGTTGAAACATTTTTGGATGACAGGACTCCAAAAAATTTTGCAAGAATTGCTGGCTACACCTCATGGATGAGAAGAGACAAGCAAGGGCAAGGAGGTGGTGTTGCTGTGTGCTTCTCTAAAAGTGTTCATGCCCAGCACATAGATGTTGCCACCCCTACACATCTTGAAATGATGTTCTTCAAGCTCTGTATAAACACTAGTACCTCTGTACTAGCATGTGCAATGTACAGACCTCAGTGGCAACATGCAGACCCTATCAACTTCCTAATGAAAAATATTGACTCCCTTCTGCTACAACACAACTGTCAACATATTATAATTGTTGGTGACCTCAACCAGCACCTTATACAGAGGGACTTTGATGACCTTCTTGCAGTGTTTGACATGAGAAACTTTGTTGATTTCCCTACTCATATCTCTGGCTCCTCCCTTGACCCAGTAGTGAGTGATCTGGCAGAAGGCATAGTCACTTGTCAACCCCTCGGCTACGTTGGATCGTCTGACCACAAGGCTGTTTTTACCACACTTAAGATCCCAACAGAACGAGGTGAGGAGTCCACACACACAACCTGGCTATGGGAAAGAGGTAATTGGCCAGCCCTTTGCTCTGAGCTCGCCAGCAAAAGACTTGGCAGACGATGCACCATCCCCCCAATGAAAAGCAGGGGTGTCACTAGCACGTTAAGAGACCATACAATAAGTGTCAGGGGCCCGAGACTGTTCAACTGCCTCCCAGCACACATAAGGGGGATTACCAACAGACCCCTGGCAGTCTTCAAGCTGGCACTGGACAAGCACCTAAAGTCAGTTCCTGATCAGCCGGGCTGTGGCTCGTACGTTGGTTTGCGTGCAGCCAGCAGCAACAGCCTGGTTGATCAGGCGCTGATCCACCAGGAGGCCTGGTCACAGACCGGGCCGCGGGGGCGTTGACCCCCGAAACTCTCTCCAGGTAAACTCTAGGTAAAACCACCGACTGGAATGCTCTTCTCCAAGGAGATGTTGACAACCAAGTGAAAGCCTTCACTGGACACATCCTTAATCTGCAACAAGAACACATTCCTCACCGGCAATATGTGACAAAGCCTACAGATCAGCCTTGGTTTGGCTTTCGTTGTAGAGAGGCTGCTACTGCTAAGTACAAAGCATGGCGAAGGTATAAAAGACATCCTACCACCTATAACAGGAACTTGCACATGCAAGCCTGTAGGCATATGGGTGATGTTCAAAAGTGGGCCATTGCTAAATGGGAGGTGGACACTAAAAGAAAGTTAGCATCAGGTAGGGTAGGCTCCAAAACCTGGTGGTCCCTGGTCAAGGACAGACAAGTGTTATCTGCCTGATGAACTTATTCCACCTCTAAATCGACAGGATGGGACCACCTCTACTAGTAGTCAAGAGAAGGCGGACCTCTTTGCTGAACACTTTGCTACCAAAATGCAAGTTCCTGATCCAGCAAGGGACCCTCCTTGGCTAGCTGCAAGAACTATGTCAAAACT
Source organism: Cherax quadricarinatus (assembly GCF_026875155.1). Lineage (NCBI taxonomy): Eukaryota > Metazoa > Arthropoda > Malacostraca > Decapoda > Parastacidae > Cherax > Cherax quadricarinatus. The sequence goes on along the minus strand of NC_069473.1, from coordinate 29,337,280 downwards.
GTCAGTGGTGACAATAAGGCAGGAGGAGGTGCATTTCCTTCTTAAATCACTTGACCAAGAAAAGGCTGTGGGCCCAGACAAGTTGAGCCCAAGATTGTTGAGAAGATGTGCAGACCAGCTAGCAGCACCTCTAACTCGCATCTTTCAGCACTGCCTAGTACAGTGTAAATGGCCCTCTCTATGGAAAGAGGCAAATGTAGTCCCTGTTCACAAAAAAAAGAGCAGAGCAGAAATCAGCAACTACAGACCAGTGTCACTCCTGTCAATCACTGGTAAGATCCTTGAGACAACAATCTCAAGACAAATGACAGATTTTTTTGACTACCACTCACTACTTTGTGATCGTCAATATGGCTTCAGGAAAGGTTACTCTGCTGCTGATCTGTTGTTAAACCTATCCACTAAGTGGCACCAGTCACTGGATGAATCCAAAGTCAGCTGTGTGGTAGCACTGGACATTGCTGGCGCTTTCGACGGGGTTTGGCACCAGGGCCTCTTAGCAAAACTTCAAGCACGGGGAATTGCAGGCTCTACGCTATGTCTCCTCAGTGATTACCTTCATGGTAGATCTCTAAGTGTAGTCCTCAATGGAACGGAATCAGCAAGGCATCCTATTGGGGCAAGCATTCCACAAGGAAGCGTGCTGGGTTCCATTGTTATGGAATGTCTACTTCAACGACCTTCTTCATCTCATCCCAGAATCACATGCATATGCAGACGACTGTACACTGACATTCACTTATCCAAGAGAAGAAATGCCAGCTGCTCTAAGCTACATCAATCACCAGCTGAGAGCTATATCAGCTTGGGGAAATAGATGGCAAGTAACATTTGCACCTGAGAAAAACGCAAATGATGATCGTCTCTAGGCACCATGATGGTAATGCTGGTGCAGTAGTAAGGATGAATGGGAGGATGTTGGCACCTGGAAAAAGAAGTTGATATCCTTGGGGTGAAATTTGACTCCAAACTAACCATGAAGAACCATGTTGTAAATCTTCCAAACAAGGCAGCCAGGAAGCTTACAGCACTTCGCCGTATCTCGCATCGGGCTTGACAGTAGGGGTTGCAAGATTCTGTACGAGGCACAAGTACGCTCACACCTTGAGTATGCCCCAAACTTTCTTGGTTTGCCTGCCCCCCCTCTCATCTGCAAACTGCTTGACAAGTAAGAATAGAGCAAGACGTTCTCATCTCTCGCCTGGACCCATCCTGGATAGATCTGTCATTTCAGCAGAGCCTTCAACATAGGAGGGATGTGGTTGGCCTTTACTGTTATGTACAAGGCCAATATTGTCAAAAAACACACTTGGATCCACTTCGAGGACAGCGTGAAACAAGCTTTTATGCCACAAGATGGGCAGAAAGCAGCAACTTCACTCTTTGGGTGTACCATTCTCCAAACATCACTCCATCTGAGATCATACATAACCCAGAATGACCGAGTATGGAACACATTCGTACAGCATAATGATGTCAATGAGATAAAGTCAGTTGACCAAAAAGAAATGCTGGCCCACAGATGGCTCCAACTTCATCCTGTTCCCTACCTGTATGTCTCATAACAATAAAATTTCTTTCAAAAGAGCTGATGTAGGTAACAGCTCTTAGCTTGCCAATAAAGTTAGGAATCCTTAACCTGTAATATAGCTGTCAATAAAGCTAGGGATCCTTAACCTTGTTCAAACCCTGTGTAAAAAAAAAAAAAAAAAGGTAAATTCTGCATGCTCGTTGTAAGTGGGCAGTCCAACAGAATGTGGGGGCTGACTGATAATTTGGGGTTTGGCAATTCTCACAGAGGGGAGCAGGGCGCCTCTCCATGAATATCATGAGTAAGACGAGTATGGCCAATGCAAAAGGGGAGAGAGTAGTCCCCCAAACCCTCAAAACATGGTGATAAGAAGAGGGCCAGTAACTTATTTTTGGTTAAAATTTGGGGGGGTTTGGGGGTAGTGCCAAACGGGTTTTCCCAAGGGGTGTGAAGGTGGAAGACATTGCACAAAATAGTCCTAAAGGAAAACACCTCTATATGAAACTGGTGGTTGTACTGTGACCGCGCGCAGTGGTCTCCCCTTTCATTGCCCTGTACGTCAACAGAGACACGGGCATGAGCAATCGGATAATGCGCAAGGAGGCTACAATTCAGCAGAAAAAAACTACCGAAGAAGAAATCCCCTCGTACGACGCGTCCGGAAAACACTGGCGAACCAACACCGTCAGAAGACTTAGGGCCACTGTGTAAACGCAATGGCAGGGAAATGAGAGTAAAAGGGGGTAAAAAAAAGAGCGGGAAGGGGACCATAACAGTTGGGCTTTCGAGAAAGGGAAAAAAAAGAAAGACCGAAAGCGGAAAACTCCCGGGGGGAAGGGAAAAGTGAGTGCTACATGAACACAAAAAAGGTTAATTGAAGAGAAGACAAGGGCGAAAAGGCGAAGAGAAAAGGGGGAAGGAGTAAAAAGGGTGGGAAAAAATAAAGAATTCTAAAATCAGTGACCATTCTATAAAAAGGAAGGATTGCGGAGATCATGAGAGCGCTAGCGAAGGGAAAGGGCTTCACGGCGACGGATAAGGATGGAACGTTGCTTCGCCCTAGAGGCCCCTCGCAGGGGAAAAAGCGAAAAGCACCAAACCTAAACGAATCCTTGGTGATGAATGGGGTTAAAAGGCTAAGAGAGTAGCAGGAGATGCCCCGAAAAGTCGTTACCATAATCAATTTCGATAAAATAAGGGTGGAATTAGGCAAGGAGGGTTCGACATCACTCCCCAGAAAGATGAGCAAGGGTTTTAGAAGGTTCAGCCGGGTGTGACAAGTTGCCTTCAGAGAGGAATGTAGGTTTCCAGGGTAACCTACGATCAAAGAGGGGCCCCGAAAATTGACTGTATCACGTTCAGGGTTTTGGGAAACCATAGGGTACAAAAGGATGATCTGAGATACAGATTCTAGTGAAAGTAATTTGGTGGGGTTTTTGTGCTGGAAAAAATTTTAAACCCACTGTGGGGCCCAATTGGAAACACGGGCGACTGATGCTGGAGAGAAACTGTAATAGGGGACGTCAGCGCCTCACAGCAAAAGCGAAGTCATCAACATAAGTGAGTCCAAATATTTGATGGAAGATAGAGGCCAAAAACATTAAAGCAAGGAGAAAAAGTGTTGGCTCAGAACAATCCCTGGGGGACACCCTTTAGCTTTGGAAAAAAGTCCGGGGAGAGCACATTATTAACCCGAAACGGAAATGCTTCATTTAAAAAATTTTTAAGGAAGGAGGGGATTGCCTCGAAGGCTAAGGAGTGGGCTTGGCTAAAATTTTTACCTCCCAAATTGTGTCATATGCCTTTCTCAAAAAAGGGGGGGGGGGGGGGGGGTTTTTTGGAAAATTTGGAAAGGGGGTGGGGGGGGGGTTTTAAAAAAAACCCCCCAAAAATTTTTATGGTTTATCATTTCAACCATGTAAAGCAAGGGGTAGGGGGGTTTTATGGGGAGTCCTTTTGCGGAAAAAGCCATTTACAGGGGGAAAAACTTTGTGCCAAAAAAAATTGTTAAA
>NC_069473.1:29284118-29333237 GCF_026875155.1 Cherax quadricarinatus | reverse complement strand
GAAGGTGAGCTTAAAGCCCCAATATGACTAGTTTTTAGCAAGCCGCTAACCAGACTGAGAGTCGAAGATCAAAATGAATTTTTTGTGAGAGCCACAAAATTTGATTAACACAAGCCTATCCGAAGTTATCCTGACGCCAAATGACTTCGAACAGGCGATAAATGACATGCCCATGCACTGTGTCCCAGAGCCACACTCATGGAACTGTGTGTTCATCAAGAACTGCAAGAAGCCCCTATCACGAGCCTTTTCCATCCTATGGAGAGGGAGCATGGACACCGGGGTCGTCCCACAGTTACTAAAAACAACAGACATAGCCCCACTCCACAAAGGGGGCAGTAAAGCAACAGCAAAGAACTACAGACCAATAGCACTAACATCCCATATCATAAAAATCTTTGAAAGGGTCCTAAGAAGCAAGATCTCCACCCATCTAGAAACCCATCAGTTACACAACCCAGGGCAACATGGGTTTAGAACAGGTCGCTCCTGTCTGTCTCAACTATTGGATCACTACGACAAGGTCCTAATGCACTAGAAGACAAAAAGAATGCAGATGTAATATATACAGATTTTGCAAAAGCCTTCGACAAGTGTGACCATGGCGTAATAGCGCACAAAATGCGTGCTAAAGGAATAACAGGAAAAGTTGGTCGATGGATTTATAATTTCCTCACTAACAGAACACAGAGAGTAGTCGTCAACAGAGTAAAGTCCGAGGCAGCTACGGTGAAAAGCTCTGTTCCACAAGGCACAGTACTCGCTCCCATCTTGTTCCTCATCCTCATATCCGACATAGACAAGGATGTCAGCCACAGCACTGTCTTCCTTTGCAGATGACACCCGAATCTGCATGAGTGTCTTCCATTGCAGACACTGCAAGGCTCCAGGCGGACATCAACCAAATCTTTCATGTGGGCTGCAGAAAAACATATGAAGTTCAACGATGAGAAATTTCAATTACTCAGATATGGTAAACATGAGGAAATTAAATCTTCATCAGAGTACAAAACAAATTCTGGCCACAAAATAGAGCGAAACACCAACGTCAAAGACCTGGGAGTGATCATGTCGGAGGATCTCACCTTCAAGGACCATAACATAGTATCAATCGCATCTGCTAGAAAAATGACAGGATGGATAATGAGAACCTTCAAAACTAGGGAGGCCAAGCCCATGATGACACTCTTCAGGTCACTTGTTCTATCTAGGCTGGAATATTGCTGCACACTAACAGCACCTTTCAAGGCAGGTGAAATTGCCGACCTGGAAAATGTACAGAGAACTTTCACGGCACGCATAATGGAGATAAAACACCTCAATTACTGGGAGCGCTTGAGGTTTCTAAACCTGTATTCCCTGGAACGCAGGAGGGAGAGATACATGATTATATACACCTGGAAAATCCTAGAGGGACTAGTACCGAACTTGCACACGAAAATCACTCGCTACGAAAGCAAAAGACTTGGCAGACGATGCACCATCCCCCCAATGAAAAGCAGGGTTGTCACTAGCACGTTAAGAGACCATACAATAAGTGTCAGACTGTTCAACTGCCTCCCAGCACAAATAAGGGGGATTACCAACAGACCCCTGGCAGTCTTCAAGCTGGCACTGGACAAGCACCTAAAGTCAGTTCCTGATCAGCCGGGCTGTGGCTCGTACGTTGGTTTGCGTGCAGCCAACAGCAACAGCCTGGTTGATCAGGCTCTGATCCACCAGGAGGCCTGGTCACAGACCGGGCCGCGGGGGCGTTGACCCCCGGTACTCTCTCCAGGTAAACTCCAGGTACCAAACCTTACTGTACAATAAAATGTTTAGTACTATCACTCGCTGTATAAGAGTTAGGTGCTGGGGTCTCAAAACACCTATACACCCCACGATCCTTTCCAATAGCCTATCCGAGTTTTCCACATGCACCACAACACTCCCATTGACATCCCTTCATGTATGAGAACAGTGGTGTCGTCTACATATCCAATTAATCCCGGCCAGGCCCTCCCACCCCCACACTTCCCTCACATGGCGTACATAAGCTACGGTCAACCATTCTATGAAAGGGGTCCTGAAAACACGCAAACCATATTTGGGACATGGGGCATCCATGTCTAAGGCCTCTACCCATTGCAATCTCCCTCCTCATACACCCATTAATCTGTATCCTCATTTTCGCCCCCTTATACAACGTATTTACCCACTCGACTATTTCCTCCCCATATCCCTGTCTCCTAAGTATAACCTGCAAAGCTTTCCTTTCATAAGCTCCCTGCCAATCTGGAGCCAACAAAGCCGCCCCCCACCCCCACCTTTAGCTTCCACAAAACTTCAGAGTATCCCATGTCCTTCAATCATCGTCCTTCCCGGCAACCCAAACTGAGATTTCGACACCACCCTCCCCAACACACATTTGAACCTATTACCTAAAATTTTTGCAAAAACCTTTGTCTGCACACATCAGCGATATGGCTCGGTACTCCCATAGGGTGGGCTGCCCCTTGCCCTTCAGGACCAACAGTACAACTGCTGTAGCCTGCCTCTCCCCCAACTTACCATTCTCCTTCATACGAATAAATAACCTAATTATAAATCCCCCTATTAACATCCAATGTTGTAAATAAAATTCTACCGGGAGACCGTCAATACCCGGAGCTTTCCCCTTCCTCATTCCCCTTAATGCTTTCTCTATTTCCTCTACCATAATAATCCCACCTAAAGCCTTTCTGTCACTATTTTCTAAATTACAAGTCACATACATACACACCTAGTCTAACACCACGGCACCCACACCCCCACCTGTCCAGTACTTCTCATACCAATACTCCGCATATGCACACATCCCCTTTTTGGTTCTTATCTCCTGACCTGCTCTATAAGTCCCGACCATCTCCGTTACCTCTAAACTTGGGACAGCCGTTGCTGCCTGCCTTCACTTTTGATGCCATAAAACACACGCAGACGGCTTGTCGCCCCAAATCACTTCTTCCACCTCTGCCTGCACCTTTACAGCTTGAAACCTTTGTAACACCCTCAATCTCCCTTTTATTTCAGCTATTTCATCCATAGGAAGATTATTCCCACCCACCCCCAGCCTATAGCAACCTCTTAACCTATCCTCTAAATAGTTAGCCAGCCCATATTTTAACATATTAACATGTTTTCCTTCCCTCACTTAAAACTTCCTAATCCTTTCCTTCGCAACACAATCTCACCATGTCACGATGTCGTCCACCCCCTGTTCTTCCACACTAAGCTCCCTCCATAGGACTGAAAACCCCTCCATCCCCTCCTCTTCACCTAACACACTTATATTTAGTTTCCAATAACTTCTGTATGTTTCTGCGAGAGCCCCCCACCCAACCACCACCACCACTGCCCTGTGATCTGACATAGTAGCCTCAACAGTACTGAAAGATTTCACATCCACTCCCTGAGAAAGGTACACTCTATCTAGCCTCGCAGCATATCCCTCCTAAGGAATGCATGTTCAGTCTCCCACACCGCCCCCCCCCCAAACGCATCATGTAACCTGACATCCCTTAACAATTCCCTAAGAGCCACAGACATATATCCAGCCCCTTTTGGGTCCACATCAGCCACCCTGATTACATAATTCCAGTCCCCACCAACTATTGCCACCTCTGGCAGTGCACGTAAGAAAAACACAAGATCCTCACACACAAAATCATTCTTTACCTGTATGTTATTTTCTGCCGGTGCAAACATACTCACAAAAGACACGCTTACCCATACACCACCCATCCACATGCAACACCCTCCCTCCCCCCTTGGTTCTCTGCAAAACAAACGGGCTCGTCTCCCTCATTAAAATACCCACACCACCTTTTAGACTGGGAGATGGCAGGGTAACTACTCGAAACCCTGCCACCTCCAACACCCTACCCTCTTTAAAATTATGCTCCTGCAGAGACACAACATCCACTCTAGATTTATTCAGGAAAGTACGCAACCAATCTCTTTTCATACTGCTACATAAACCATTAATATTTAGTCATACACCTAAGGCCTTTTAAAGTTTCCACCCCTGCCTCCTCTCCTCACTCTTTACAACTCCAGAGCTTGAATTCATGTTTGACACCTGCAGAGTTCTCTTCCCCACCCCTTCTTCCGGTGCCTCCAATCCTGGCTACCACCACCTACACCATTACCTTTACACTCCACCTCAGTCTGCTTCCCAGGCCTTTGTGCTGGCATCAGGATGTCATCAGAATCTGATGTAGCTGCCCTCTTTTTCGTGACAGTCACGTTACACATATCTTGATTCAGTGTTGCCTCACGATGAACCTCCACCTCCACCTGACAATGATTTTATGGAAATTTTCTAGGGGTGTTACCTGTATGTACCTCAACATTACATGCATACAAATAATCTCATTGAAGACCCCATATTGTTTACCGTATCCCCCCCCCTGTAGTCAGGAGAAAACTTAACCACCCTGGTCATGGCAGGTGGTTCCTTGACCTAAAATTTATCCAATCATCCAGGCCCAGCAAAAATTTGGATGCCCCAAAGTATGGCGTTACTAATTAACTGTGGATTTATAGTTTTAATTAGTTTAACGAATAAAGGGGGGGGGGTAGTTACACTTTAATATCCATCAAGAAAAAAAATTTGTACAAAATCCCACCACTTACCAATTTTCTTTTGTGGTCATTTGATTGTGGATCACCCATAACCACCCAATTACAACAACCTAACTGGCCATATCAATCTGCTACCTAAAAGGTTATTTAATTGTGGGTGTTGTGCCCCCTTTTTTCCCCTTTCCCCCTTTTCTTTTTTCGGTCCTCTACACCGACAGGTTTCTTATTCCAGCCCCTCTTCAAGGGGGGTCCTTGGCGTGGTGAAGGGGCCCTTTTGGGCTGAGGAATTAGACCTATCGGTCTTCTTCCCAGCCAAACCTAATTACCCCCCAATCTCCCCCCCCCCCCATCCCCCCACCTCCCCTTTTTCCTTTCCTCCTCCTCCTCCCCACCCCTCCCTTTTCCCCTTCCCTTTTTTTTTCCCTTTTGGATTTCTCCCCAGGCACGCTAGTTCCTGGGTAGAGGAAAGGACCCCCGGGTCGTCCCATTCCTTTGAGGTTTCTTGGGGGTGGGTAGTTTGCCGTGGAATCTGGATTCCCCTAGGGATGCCCCGATCCCTTTTTCCGGTACCCCGGGAGTAGTTTTTGGGTGTTTTTTGGGGGCAGGGGTTTTCTCTGGAAGCCCCCTTTTCGGATTCCGGGGTGGGGCTGAAGGGGGTATGCTTTGTGGCGGAATCCGGGGCCCTCTCTTTTGTCCCCCCGAGGTAGCTCGGCAGATGTGAGGTTGCATCCCAGATTGCGGGTTTTACTGCATAAAGGGTGGGGTAGGCAGGGGTTCCATGCGCATCGCCTTTTGGTGTCACCCTTTTGGGCGGGGGGGATTCGGCCCCTTTCATTCCTCCTAGGAACTACCCCCCCCGGCCCCCCCCTTTTTTTTTCTTTTTTTATTTTTATTTTTTTTTTTCTTCTTTTTTTTTTTTCTTAAAAACAAAAGAAAGAAGTAACCTAACCATGGCCCCCTAGTCCTGAACCTGGTACCCCGGGCCCCCTTTTTGATACCGCCCCCCTTTTCTGACCCCGCCTCGTTTTTGGACCACTCTTCAACATTCCTCATGCCTCTGACCTTTTGCCGGCTGTTTCCTCACCCTTCGGGTACGAGGCCTCGACTGCTCCTTCGTTTTACCAGACCTTCGCTCCCCCTCTGACATGCTTCCCCTCCCCCCCCTACGGTGCGCAATTTTCAAATCCCCACCCGTTCCACGGGGCCCAAAACTCTGGTCCCACCCTAAACGCAACGCATTCCCTGCTGATGATACTTCTCCCCTTCACCTTCTCTTTCTTCTCAGAAAAGATCGAAAAAGCCCTTTTCACTACCTTTCCAGCTCATTTTCAGACTAAACTGGACTAAATTCTTCACTTTACGACCAATTCCTCTACTCCCTATCTTTCTGCCCATGTATTGCAAGCACTCCTACGCCATTTTGGAAAAGAATTTCTTTCATCCAAAGAGCGGTACGCCATCATTACCGTACAGAATGTCCCCAGGCTCGGGTCTCTTTCTTTCCCTTATAGATACGTTCCTTCACCCTGAAAAACATCATTCCCTAAATTTCTTGTGGGTACCGTTATTCTGCCCCCCATACCATAGTTCAACAAAAATTTCCAACATGGGGCACCGACTTTCTGAACAGCGGAACCCCAAGATCTCCACCTCAAGGAGCACTTCGTTTTTCCTCCCCCGTGGGGGGAGACATCCCCTAGCAATGGGCTCGTTAATTTTGAAGCCGAGAACCCCATCCTCATTTATATAGCAGGACACGTTACAATTCGAAAGGTGATCCCACACCACAACTGGAAATTGCTGGCGTTTTGGCCATCCAGCGAAATTTTGCAGTTTATCGCCGAATGCCCAGTCTGTGGTGCCGATGACCTTTCTAATAGTCTTGAACGATCTCCCTCTTGCCTTAACTGTCATGAGCTCCCCTTTTCGTACTCTCGCCGTTGTCGGGTTATTTAAACGGCGGGGAAATCCGTTATCAAAGGACGAAGGTCCCCCTTATCCATGGCGTTTTCATCTCCCCCCAAAGGGAGACTCCCATGTTTCTTATCCCCGTGTTTCAAAACGTCCCCCCACTTCGGTATCCCATTTCACAACCCACCTCGTGGTTACCTCCCCCATAATCCCCCTGTACTAACCTTTTGCTGTCCTCGGCTCACCCCAATTCAACGCCTCAGTCTAATCTCGCTTCTTCGAGTTCTCTTTTTACAAGCCTCAATCGACGAGACCTCGTACGAAAACCTCTTCCCAATCGTCCCTTATTTCAAAGTCAAAAAAAGGTCCGGAAACACCTCCTCCCCATCTTCCCCTCCTCTTTACCCCCCGTTCTGCCCCCTATTTTTCCCTCTCACTGGCTCAGTTAAAGGCAGAGGTTCACCCCTCCTCCTCGTAATGTACCTCCTCCCCTTTTTCCCCCCCAAAGTTTCTTCCCTCTTCGCTACCCCCCGGGTTCCTTTCCTTCTGTCCCCTCCCAAACCTTTTTTCCAATTTTCCCCTCCACCCTTTCGCCCCCCCCTATTTTGGTACAGCCCAAATCTTTTCCAATCTTTACCATCCCCCCCCTACCTTCCCAAAATTTTGTCTCCCATACAACATCTCTGAATTCTGAAAACACTTAAGAATCTCGATATATTGCAGGACCAAACCACAAGGCACTGATCCCCCTTCCGCCTTTCTCTCTCCTTGCTCCACTGGCAACTCCTTTCTTCACAGCGCCCCTTTCCCTTCGGTTTTTTAAACATTTCCACCCCCTCCCATGTGGACTTTTCAAACCCTCCTAGTCCGTAAAACCCTTTCCCTGGGGTTTTCAAGTATCTTTATCATTGCCATTCGGGCCTTTTTCAGGGGAATATACGGGCCCTCGGGGGGTAATCGGGTGAGCTTCAGATGTTACCTCCCATTTCCCCCGGGGGTGTTTGCTTACAGGAAAACCAAAATACATTTGCTTATTTCCCCAATCTCGGGCTATAATTTATTGTTTTCCAGATCCTTTTCCCTGATGGACCTTTAATGAAAGGGGCCCTTTTTCTCCGCACGATATTCCGTCCCATCAGCTATTTGTTCTACTTCGCTCATTACACAGCGCCCGTATCCACTTACATGGGTGTAACGCTCTGTTCTTTATATCTTTCCCTTCTCCGGCATTACTTTTCCGGATTTTCCCTTTCCCCTTTTTTCGTTTTACCGCCCCCAATTCTGTTATTGGTGATTTTAATGCCACCTTTTCCCTCTGGGGGGTCCCCCAATGTGTTTTCCCGTGGAATTCATTTGATTTTTCCCTTGCCACCCACCCCCTCCATGTTTAAATACAGGTACTACCCCCATTTGATCCCGGACATACCTCTCTTGCATCGTCTTCAGTTGCTTTTTCCCCCGCCCATTAACTTTATTTGGTTTGTTCCCCCGGACTTACTGACATAAAATTTTTCCCAATCATTCTTTTTCCCCCTTATTTCCCACCTCTTCGCACCCCACGCTGGCAATTTAATCGGCAAATTGGAACCTTTACTCACACCTGATGTTTTTAAAAGGGTTCCTTCTTCGTCCTCCCGATGAGCTTTTACCCCTCTTCTCACCTCCGTTTTAAACCCGCAGCTTCTCATTTATACCCAAAACTTCGAGCAGGCATTCTCAAAATGCGTGCCTTGGGTGGTCTCCTGCTTTGCCGTGCGTACGTTTGAAACGCGCTGCTGGGGCGGTTCCCGGTACAATAGAACCCAGAGGACCCTTTGATTTTAAACAAAAGGGGTGGATCGTCCCGTGTCACCCGTGACGCTAAACGCACTTGCTGGCAAATTTTAGTCTCCACCACCCCTCTTCCCTATGATGCAGTCGGGAAAAAAAAGTACAAAATGGGGGTAAATTTCTCCTAAAACCCGGCCCCTTTTCTGCGGGTTCCCGGGTGTTGATATAGCAAACCCACAGATGTTGCCATGAAATTGGCAATTTTGGTCCTTTTCTCGGGGACTCCACTTGCCCCTCATTTTTTTCCCAAAGCTGCCAGGATTTTAGCACCCGGGACTTTTTTTCTCTCAAGAAGAAAAATTTTAAAATGTGCCTTTTTACCTTCAAAAACGGGAGGGCAACACTCTCAGTTTGTCGATCATGGCACGGGCCCCGACGACATTCATATTCGTATGCTAAAACATTTACATCAGTCACCCCTTTGCGTCCTATTACGCCTTTACAATCTTATTTGGTCAAAAGGGGAGTTCTTCCACAGTTGGGGGAAATCCCCATTGTTCTCCCTTTCCGCAAACCGGCACTCGGGACTGAAACCTCCCACTATCGCCCCCATTGCTCTTACCAGTGCATTTTGCAAAAAAATGGAATCTATAAATAGACGTTTAGGTGGATTTAGAGACACCAACAGCCCCTTTCCACTCGTCAATATGGTTTTTCGAAAGGGACGTTCTACATAGCCCCCTTATGCGCTTGATACGTATGTTCAAAGCCTTTGCGAAAAACCACTCATTATTCCAAATTTTTTTTTATTTTAAAGGGGGCATATACACAATTTGGGGTATAATATTTTAGCCCAAGCCCATCCTTAGGCCTTCGAGGCAATTAAAATCCTTTCCTTAAGAACTTTTTAACGACAGGCATTTCCGTGTTGGGGTTTAATAATGTGTCCCCCGGGGACTTTATCCAAGCTAAAAGGTGTCCCCCAGGGATGTTTTCTGACAAAAAACCTTTTTCTCCTGCTTTTAAATGTTTGGCCTCTATCTTCCAAAAAAATTTTGGTCATCACTCTATGTTGATGACTTCGTTTTTTTCCGTGCGGCGCTGACTGTCCCCTCCTTACATTTTTCTCTCCACATGCAGTCGCCCGGGTTTTTCCCCAATTGGGCCCCAACGGGGTTTAAATTTTCCCACAAAAACCCACCAAAACACTTTCACTAGACCCTGTCATCTCTGATATCCTTTGTACCTCTTGGCTCACGTACCCTGAACGTGATACAGTAATTTTTGGGCTCCTCTTTGATCGTGGGTTATCCGGAAACCCACTTTACCTCTCTGAAGGCAATTGTCACACCCGGCTAACCCTTCTTAAAACCCTTGTCATCTTTCGTGGGGAGCTGATCGTCGAACCCCCCCTTAACCTACATTCCACCCTTATTTTATCGAAATTTGATTAGGTGACCAGACTATTCAGGGGAAAATCCCCTGCTACCTCTCAGCCTTAACCCCCCATCACCAAGGATTTCGTTTTTCCCGGTCTTTTCGCTCTTCCCCCTCGAAAGCCTCTATGCAAAGCGAACGTTCCATCCTTTTCCCATCGCCGTGATGCCCATTGCCTGCGCTACTATGTACGCTCCATGATCCCGCAATCCTTCCTTTTTAGAAAGGCACTGATATTAGTAGACATTCTTTTTTTGTTCGCCGCCCCTGCTTTTCTCCGTCCTTCTCTCTTCGCTTCTTCGTCTTTTCTTCTCTTTAACACCACCTTTCTATGACAGTAGCATCCCCCACTTTTCCCACCCCCCTGGGGAAATTTTCCCGCTGTTTTGATCTGTTCTTTCTCCCTCCCTTGCTCGAAAGCCCAACTGTCTACGGGGCGCTTCCCCCTCTCTTTTTCCCCTTTACCCCTTTCATCTCATTTTCATCCATTGCTTGTACACAGTGGCTCTAATTTTTTGACGGGTAGGTTTTTGCGCAGTGTTTCCGGACAGCGTCGACAAGGGGATTTACTATCTTAGCTATATTTTACGCGAATTATATGCCATCCCCTTACAGCACTTATCCCATTTCATCTAGCCTGTGTCATCATTTGTGGTTGTCTCAGACTCCCTTTTGCTTTACAGGTATACAAAAATTTGATACACCTCACCCCCTTTGTCCTCCGTATCCAATTTGGCACGCCCCATCTTTATAACATAAAGAATTGTTTTTTTTTTTGGGGCCCCCGGTCATGTTGAGTACGGGGAATGAACAGGGAGACCCCCGCTGCCGGTCGCATAATGACCACCATTTCTTATAGGTTTTTCCCTGTACGGGCTATTTGCTGTAAATCTTCCCCCCTTCACACCCTTGGCAACAACGTTGGTCTATATGCCGGCAACAAACTTCAGTCTATTAAACCCAGTATGGTTTTCTGGCCGTTTTTTCACCAGGTCGAGGTTGGGGACTACTCTCCCCCCGTCTTCGCATTGGCCATACCGTCTTACCATGGAAAACTCATGGGGGGCGTCTTTCTCCTCTCGTGAGAATTGCCAAGCCCATTACAGTCAGCCCCTTCTGTTGGACTGCCCCCCCTTTTTCAACGACACGCAGAATTTACCTCTGTCGCGCTTCGCCCCCCCCTGCTCCTCTTTACCTTCCTTTCTCCTGTGGACCCCCCTTTCATCCGGACTTCCATTGATTTTTGACAACGACTGACTTATCCAAATTTTGATCTCAGCCCTTTCTACTTGTATCTCTTGCTACCCTTACCCCCGTACTTCCCCGCCCCGCTGTTTTTGTAACCTGTGATCATCCCCCCTCCCTTCGCCTCCAAATTCCCCTTTCTTTTTTCCCTACCCTGCAGCGCGTTTGCCCTTGTGGTTAGCGTTCTTTTGATTAAATAAAATCTTATTCCCCAGGAGAGGTACCATTGGTTTGTCCCCCTTTGAAGTCGGACTCCATAAAAACTTCACTATCCTCACGGGGGAAAAATGAGGTCCCAACAGGAGCAAGGCGATTATTCACTTACACATTTTCTTAAAATTAGCGTTTTATCATTAATTACATTACAAAAATTTCCCAAAACATTTAATGTCTCATAATTTTTAACACATTAGAGGTCACTCCATTAAACCTAGATTGAGTGAGGTTAACTCACATTAAAATTTTCCCCGGGCACATTCCCTGGAGGCCCCACCCCTCACCCCCCGGGCCTACCATTAATTTACTAATTTTGCCATTATTTACAGCGGGGCCGTCAATCACCTCCCTCAAATCTTCACCAGGACAGTCACGACACTTTTTATTATAAGTAGGCTATATTAAACCTTTAAACGCCGTGAATGTCAATTTTCTGTCCCATGTTTTCACAGCCCTCCCACTACATTCAAAACACTCCCGCCCCTCCCATGCCCCAAGTCAACCTTCCCCCCCCCACCAGCAGGGGCAAAGGGGAAATCTTTATTTTATCCTATTTTCAAATACATTTTTGACCAAAAACAAAACATTTAAAAACCCATTAGGGACTATAGCTTCGGAAAAATTAAAAAAATTTTCCACACTGCGGCCGGGGGGAGCGGGCCGGATTAGCTAGGCAAAAAGGCATTTGCCTAGGGCCCCCCGATTTGGGGGCCCTGCGGTCCAAGGGGTTTAGGGCCATCCAAAACTGCGCACTGGTGCAAGTGCAAAGGGATCCCTACCAAAAAATTTAAGTGTTTTGGGGAAAAAAAAATTTATTTTTTTAAAATAATCAAAACAAAAATAAAAAATGAAAAAAAAATAAAATAAATAAACCCAAAACCCTAGATGGCAACACTCAACACCCCCTTTGTTTACATCAGAACACTGTGTTTTCCCGCAAAGGGGGAGTAGGAGTTCCCCTCCAATTTTTTGTAGTAAAACACTTTCTAAGTTTGTACTGTGACAAATTAACTGAATGTTGTTTATAGACATTGATGTGATGGATAAATGTTTGTTTTGCCCCCTAAAATTTTAAAGGGGGTACCTGTAGGGTTATTGCCGTAAAAATGCATGGAAAGTAAAGACGATTTTTTGGGAAAAAAACTATAAAAAAAAACCAAAAAAGCAAATGACTTCCCTTTGTAGGTTTTAAAAGCACTTTTTCCTTCTTTTAAATCTTTATCTTTCAATAAAAATCTCAATTGATTGATGTTCTACATCCCTTCCGCGCAAATGCTTTGTTTCAAGTTGCGATGGAAGTGATGTAGAACATCAATTAATTTACTACTATTTCCCAGAGATCAAAGCCACATAGAAAAAAATTTTGGGTTTGGGGGAAATGAAAAAAGTCCCGCATTCTTTAATTTTCAGTCCTTATATATGGTGGTGGCCATATATCATCAAAACAAAAATTTGTTAGAAAATGTAATATAAATCCATTGTGCATTGTTTTTGGACCGGTATGTTTTGTTTTAATAAATTGGAATAAGGGGAGAATTAGTAAAAATTGAGCCCCCAAAACACTAATCTAACTATTGTAAAAATTCTGTAATACTCCTTTCTGGTAACATTTTGAATTTTTTGATGCACAGCCAGAGGAAAGGGGCTCAAGGCCTAACCCCAATTTACAGAAAAAAAATTAAAAATTAAAAAAAAAATTGATAATGAAAAATTTTTATTTGCATGATTACAGCAGTGATACATCCATTTTGGCATTCGGGAACGTGGGGTTGGGGCGTTCTTTGCGATGGGTCACGAAAAAAGAAGAAAAATTAAGAAGAACAAAAAGAAAAATTAGGAAACTGCAGAAAATCAACATGCCAAAAAAAAGTTTCTGATTTACCAGTACAGTTGAATTGCAGATACGTCGATCATACAGGAAGCCCTCCCTCCATTATTTCTCCGCCAGCATTCTTCTTTTTGTTTTCCTCTCAATGTCTCAACGGACATTTCATCCCCAGGATTTTCTTAAAACCCTGCCTCATGGGCCAAATGAAAACCCAGATTTTCCTATGTAAGCTTCATTTAAAAACTTCAGTCAAACTCTGAAAAATTACTTTAGGAAATCAGCAAAGGGTTTATGTGAAGGAAGTCGTCGTTGTTTAAAGTCACAGTTTTTAGAAGCTTCAAATTCAGAAAATGGAAAAGATCATGGATGGTATATCTGAAAGCTCAGGAAAAGTTAGTTAGCAGCAAGCATTTTCTACAAAGAAAATACCTTCCCCAGGGGGTTTAAGACTGGAAAAAATTCCCAAACGTTTCGGGAACATAAAACAGCACCACTTTGAGGGCCATTTTTCAGTTATTTCGTGCACAGAAAAAAGGGTTATTGGGTTCTCAATGGAAAATCAAACTGAAAAAGGCGCACTTTTTGGAGAAAAATTCTAAAAAATTTTTGCTGTTGTAAAATTCTTAGCTCTAAAGGACTTGCTTTTTCCCTGGAGAAAATAGGTTTTGGTTCGGAAAACAAGGCAAATTTTCCCAGGGATCAAGAACTGTTACACAATTCGATCCATTTGCAATCTGTGTCACGCCTTGGGGGCAGGAAGAGGCACTGTTCTTCATGCATCTACTAATGCAATGAATTTATTTAACTGATAAAAGAAAGGCCTCAATAACATCAAACAGCTTTAAAAATCAAAATACTTTGGGAAAAAGTGTAATTCAACACCAATATTTCACATACAGATCAATTGACATTAATTGTTCGCTTTGTCGACTCCATGGTAACCCGAGAGCGCTTTATAAAATTCATTCCTCTTTCAGGGCCCTGGAGAAACAAAGATGAATTTAGTATGGAACTTGCTTGAGCATGATCTCCTTTAGGATTGCCGTGGGCCCGAGCTACGACAACGAAAAAACATGCGGGTAAATATAAAGGATTTTCAAGCCCGTTCAAGCAAATCAACCCCCTTTCGAATATGTCCCTGCTCAGCACATTCTCATAACTTGTTTGGGGATGTGCTGCGGAGTGTTGTCATGAGTTTCATTTTTTTGGGCTTTTTCAAGCACTCTTTAATTTTTTCTCTGCTTCAACGCATCGGTGGGGGTATACTCAACAAACCCTTGTGGAGATTCACAAATCATTTTCAACAACAAGGGGGTCAGCGCACATGATGCAACACTGCTTTGAAATACAGCTTTGCTGAAATACGTTCTGCTTTGATCCCAAAAAGCGAGGATGAAGACCAGACAGCAACCCACAAGAAGGAAACACCAGCTTGCATCAAAATTGGAAAGATTTTGAAATTGGGCCTTACTCCAATAACCTTTCCCCATCATCACCCTCCAATACTTTTATGTCCCCCCCCTAAAAAAAGGGAAAAAGGTCCCTTTAAAATTTAAGTGTGGCACTAAATATCCCTTTTCTGAATATTTCTGTTTGGGCCCGAAAAAATTTTCTCCACTTTCCCCCAAAAAGAGTTTTTTCTACTAACTACGTATATTTCCGCCCAAATCGCCCTAAATCTAATCCCCCCCCCCTTTTCCCTCAATCCCCCAAAAAAAAAAAAAAACTCCATATGTACAAAAAGCTTTTTTCACGTTTCAGGTACCCCTTTTATTTCGAATGTTAGGGCTCTCAGAATCTCTACATTATCCCCGCCCATCAACCTGAAAACTTTCCAACCACAACCGTACCTCCCCCAACTCTTTACAGAAATAAACTGCATGAAAAGCTGTTTCCGGTTCCTCACACTTTTCGCCTGTCGCTTCCCTCACCAAACCCATTACACACAAGGCAGACTTTGAAGCTAAAATTCCCCTTACAACTCTATAAACTAACTCCCTCACCCTCGGCATTAATCTAAGCTTCCGGAAATCATACCATATCTTACCCCAATCATACAAGGGGTATACCAACACCCCTTGCATGGTTTCTGGTTTCCTACTCATCTCCACCAACCTTCCAACCTTAAGTTTTGCTGCCTCTCCGACGACTGACAGTAACCTGAGCACAGTCTTACATTCAAATAATTCCTTTCCTCCCCACCACCATCGCACATCCTCCATCACATTCCCAACTCTTACCCCTCTCACCCCCCCCCTCCCACACAAACCTCTGTTTTACATACATGGCCTTTACTCTCGGCCCCAGTGCCAAAAGTCCAACTCCTCCTCTTCGTACATTTGACATGACCACCTCTTTACTGAACCATGCCCTCCCAAAACCCCACACATAACGGAGCGCCCTCCTCTATATCTTATGTATCTCCTGCACCCTTAAAGGATACACCACAGCAACATTCCACACTTTACTGTACACCAATGAGTTTATTATAATCGCTCTTTGCAATAAAGTTACATCCCCCGCTCTTAGGCTCTGCATCCTTTTCACTACCTTCTCCCCTACCAACTCCAAGTTCACTCGACGAGCCTCCTGCTCATCAGCCATATATAGAACTCCACAAATCTTCAACCATTCCACCACTTCCCATCCAAACTCCAACCCCATTCCAACCCCCACCCAAGCACCTATCTCTAATAATTTTGATTTAGCTCTGTTGATGCTCATTCCTGGTGCCCTCCTAAAAACTTCAAGACCCTTCCTATCGTTCTCAATCCTTCTACACCAGTGATCAGTACAGTTGTATCGTCCACATATCCTACCACTACATTAAACCCCACCCCCTCCTCATGTAAAATCCCCTTTTCCTCAACCATTTCATAAAATGGGTGCTGTATGCATGCGAACAAAATTTGAGACATAGGACACCCCTGTCTCAGACCCCTCTCCATTTCCAAAATCCTGCCCAACCTACCATTAATTTACACCTGTATCACTGCCCCAGAATACAGTATCTCAACCCACTTTACAACTCCCTCACCAAAACCCAGATGTCTCAAACTGGCCCCCAGAAAATCCCTATTCACACCGTCATATGCATTCTCCCAATCAATACCTAAAATTCCACCCCCATTGGAACCCCATCAAAACTTCCCTAATCTGGCTATACCCATCTCTCATGCTACATCCCGGAATCCCCAACTGTCCCTTATCACCCTCTTCATCCTATTCCCTAGTATCTTCGCAAAAATCTTAGTCTGTACACATTAAAGATATGGCCCTGTATGTGCTCAGTGTTCTTCCCCTCCTGCTTTTCCTTACTAACACGACCACACCGTCCCGCTGTTTGTCATTCCTAACTTACCTTCCCTCATTATAAAATTTTCTTTACCTGAAACCAGACAATACTTAATATGGTCACATTGAACTCTAAAAAAAAATCTTTTCAAAATCCCATCTATTCCCTGGCACTTTTCCCATACTTAAATTGAGCACTGCCTCTTTCACTTCATCCAAACTAATTACACCATCCATTCCCAACTATCTCCCCCCCCACACGTCCCCAAGGTTTGCACCCCTTCCCCTTCCTCACAAACTTATCCCAACTTTTCCCCTCGCCCACTTCTTTTGAAACCAATAATCAGCATAATTTCTCATTCCATTCATTGTCACTAGCATTTGCCCCTTATAATATACCCCCCAAATCTTCACTAACCTCTAAGTTTAAAATAGTTGACTCCTTTTGGGCCTGATTTAAAACTTTTTCAAAAAACTTCCCGAAGGCTTATCTCCCCAAAGTACTGCTTCCATCCCCCCCTAAACCCTTGTCTCATCAAATCTTTCATTATGTATTTCCTTCAATCTAACTCTGAGCAGCAATATTTTTTCGTATTGCCTTCCCTCCCCTTCCTCATAACACTTATTGAGCTGTTGGGTCCCAAATAATTTTGTAATCCATACCTCCACCCTCGCCTCCTCCCGTCCCTTACTTTTATAAAAAACCCGCTATACCTGGTTTAGCTCTATCTTCCCACCAATTCAAGATACTCGTCTCCCCCTCCATGGCACCCCACAAATTTTGCCACCATTCACCGAACTCCACACTCACCACCCCCACTCCTCACTAGTCTCATATATAACTTCCAAAACCTTGATGTATCTTAACCACATCCCCCCCATCCAGCTCTGCACAAAACTTCCTATGGACAGGAACACCAGCGTCCCACAGTCTTACTTCCCTCACACTAACTGTACGCCGGGGGGGGGGGGATGTATAGATTCATCTAAAACACGCTGTATAACCGCTTCTGACAAAAGTAAACTCTATTCTCCAAGCCCCTCCCCCAACATCCCTAAGCCCCACATCCTGCAAACATTGCATAACTCCCCTATACACACACCCCGACCCCCCTCTGCTTCCACGTCCCACCCCCTTATGACACAGTTCCAATTCTCCTCCAATTATAGTGACTAAAGGTAAAACCCCATAAATGAAACAAACAAAATGTCCTCTTACAAAATCCTTCTCTTAATACTCTGACCATGCTCTCTGCTGGTATGTAAACCCCTATTAAAACATACTCCTGCGTTTTCACCCACTTGCAACCATCCATCCTCACCTCCCTCCCCCCTCACTCTTCCACTTATTATACGTATAGGACGTTTCCTTCAGAGCACAGCCACCTCCTTTTACCTCATAGACTCACTCACATATAACTTATAACCTTTTAGTAATAATGTTACAGCCGAGCTTATGATTATGTTTCTTGCATAAAACATACATCTCATTATACCTCCTGAGGAACCCAATTCCATCCAGACTCCTTTTCACCTCATTCATCAATCCATTTACATAATTGATACAACCTGAATTACTTTAAAGCAGGATGGCGCTTTTCCCTTCCACCTTGGTAGATGTCCTCCTATACTTCCCAGTTGAAGAGTTTCTCATTTGGCAGCCTGCACTGTTCAACCCCCCTACTCCCCCCTTTGTCCAAAAGAACTATTCATATCCCTTCATTAACCCTTACCGCCTCTCTCCCCGTTTGATTCGCTTCCTTTTTCCAAGAACTTACCCCTGGATCATCCTTGAGTGAAAACGATCGTCCATCTCCAACGTTCCAGCCGATCTGCTTACGCTAAACTTCCGTCAACACATGCTTCTATCATCTCTCGGTCCCTCCCTATGTACTCTTCAGCCACAACCGTGTGCACAGTGCCCATTAGTGCGTCAAATTTACCCCCAATCAACCAAATCATTGTGATGCCACGCGCCATGTGGACTCCTTGCTTCCTCCAGACCACCCTCAACTTCCCACTAGAAAGGAGGCTTATAACATCCTCCAGCAATCCATCATGTGGCCTTCACACTCGTCATCACTCATTTTCCGTCGTCGCGTTGCCAGTCACTGTGTCAACTGAACGTTACACATTCGTCCATTGCTTCCTCTGCCTTATCAATTTCCTCACTCGAACGCAAGGTGACGTTTTTGGGAGCACCCAGTCTTCGACGCCTCTAATACCTTGCTGCGGATTTATAGGCATTGGCAATCTGATCCCTCCCTTCCTGCTTTCTATGGCTAATGGTCACTGCCATAAGGTCAAAAGACCACAACACAATCCATGTCTTCCTCTGACCCTGATAAATACACGTAGACCTGAGTCCCTGAAGTCGACCAGTGCACATACGATGGAATTGGCTGCCTTAGGTCGTTTTTCAGTGTAAATGATCCTCAGCCAACCCCTCATAAGGTCCCTTTTTCATAACACACTCCCAACTCCGCTGAGTTGCGGATTTTTTTCCCGTGTCCCGGAAGCACTGCTACACATCCATGCCTCTGATCGCCTCAAATGGTACATTCCTTACTTTTACCCAGCGAACGTGTAACTCGACACATCAATGGAGGCATACCTCCACTTCAGTGTTCACGGACCAGTACTTCTTCTCTCTTGATATTTGTTACATCGCGATGCGAGAAGCTAGAAGCCCCTCACTCCTAAACTTTAATAAGACCTTGTACTCCATTTATGGCTACTCCAACAATTCGTCATTTGGTTATGCCATATACTTCGCTGATGACGTAGGCAGAGCAACACTGACATCATTCCCACTGAAACTTGTACAATCCACGGACCAAATCACACACACTGTATTCACAAGTGACCATGTAATCCACACAATTTTAAATATTCAAAACAGGAAAACGAGCAGAAAGCCAGCCTAGACAGGACGTCTGCGCAGACAGTCCACACATAGCCTGAGAGCTTATGAGGACAATGCAGTACACTGTATTGTCAGCAGAAGGTGCGACAGCACCACCTCACACCACAGCAGCCAGGTAACTGAGATCGTCTTGCGCAGTAAGGTTCCACCCAGAGTTACGAGGACAATACAATACTATTCATTTGAATCGCCGGTAATCCACGCCGGGGTCTCTTCCATTTCGGTGACCCCGGCATGGCTCCCCGGTAGGGAAGTTGACATTTATCATTACTTTGCAATCCTGTGTGGCAGGTCTTCAGCAGGAACGGGGGTGTACCTCACCGGCCTATGCCAGATGACATACCAAACGTTAGTGTGCACTAACATTGGCTGTGTGCAGTGCAATGGCGGCCCTAAGCAGGCCCTCGCAGCAACTCACCCGGGGGGGGGGGCGGATGATCGCAGCAAGGACTGGAAGTAAGGTTTCCAGTCACTGACAGCTAAGTACACAAGAATTGCGCCTCATCCTCTCGGGACTGCCCACTGGGGTCATTGGGAAAGTGTCTACAGCGAAGGGCCATCGATAGCCTGGACAGTCCTAACAGGTAGTGCACCAGGGCTGCGGAACCATTCAGAGTCACAGATGGCACAGAGCTCCTTTCTCGTGCCCGTTCAAAAATCCGCGCGTGTGGGATACCCCTAAGCGTAGTCGGTGGGATATACACCCTCAGTCCTGGACTGTGTCCGAATACTTGGAGGGGGCACCCGGGGGGTAGCCCTGACATACCAACAGAGGCAAGTGACTCCCCAGGGTCAGGGAATCGGGCGCCTCGCTGCACAGCAGCCAACAGCGGCAATCAGGCTTGACGCTTGATGGAGATTGCAGCAGCGTGGCTGTGCCTCGAGGGTTCAGTCCTAGCAGCCTCAACTACAGCATCATTGCCGGATACCCACATGGCTCGGGGTCCAGTTTGATGGTAGCCCTGCGACCCCGTGGGCCATGAGATCTGCAGGTCACGCCCGGAAGATGTGATTAAGTGTATGGGTTTTTGTCCTTTGCTCTCCTGTGGCTAAGCACTTGGATGCGCTGCCTTGGAATCAACGTGGATTGAATGGGGGGATGCCTGAGGTCTGCAAGAGCATGCAGCAGAGCTTGTTGGATGGCAAAGAGTTTTTGGCCTGGAGGATGGTGCAATGGTCTGGTAGGCGCCAACCAGCTGTCCAGATTGCTGGGAACATCCCCAGCACTGTTGCGGCCTGCCCTGGGTTCTCTGGACCATCAGGGTAATATGGCACACACCCTGGGCATTCCCATACCCACAATGGCTAGCAGAGGCAAGGTGGGCAGATGTCCCTGGTGCAATAATGCTCTTGCTGTCTGTAGGGTTTCCAGCTCACCGCAAACAGCTCGGTCCCAAGGGGTGGCTACCAAAGTGTATTCGCTGTCAGCTGGTCCGCAACTCCCGCCTGACAATGTCATGGGCAAGAGCTTCTAGTGTGGCCTCTGCCACCGACGCTACATCACGCGGCCGGGAAGCAGTGGAATTGACCTGTCCCTGGCGGACCCGTAAAACATCTCATCAGTTTGTCAGACCCCTGGGAGTAGGAGATACTTTGCAATCCTCACTGGGCTAGCTACCAGTTGGATCCCGTCATCAAGAGGCTGTAGCCGTGCTCCTCAAGGTTCAGACGCACTGCATTGGCCCACTAGGAGCCCCCAGCATGGCCCGTAACAGCTGTGTTCTGGATGACACAGAGGGGATTGAGTTGTTGGGCTGGCGTGTTACCAAGCAAGAGCCCCATAGTCAACGAGGGACGTATTGCTCCTGAGATGTAGAACAAACCTCATGACTACGAGGCTGGTCCCCAACCCTAGGGTTTGGCCATGCACTCAATGCCCTGACCCACTACTGCAAGAGCCCCTCCTTAATGTGGCACACATGTTTTTCGGAAGGTTGAGGTGCCTGTCAATGTAGATGCCATAATGTACCTATAACTGTGAACCCACTACCATGTCGATATGCCCAGGAACCCACAGCCTCTGACGGCGCAACACTTGGGTGCGAAGGATCATGGCTTTGAGATTCGCCGCAGATTCATCTTGAGGTCCCAAGTGGACGTCAGGTGGAACCACAGACATCGAGGTCCCTCCTGGGCACGCTCGCAAAGCCGGCTCTTCCTAAGACGACAAGGACTGACTCAAGGTCAGCAGCGGCATAGCTGAGGAGGATGGTGCCTACTGGCGATAAAAGGCAGGCCACATCCAGCTGTGCATCAGTCGTACTTTGAACAGGGTGGGACTAAGCAATCCCCGCCCTGTGAGTGCCGTTTGTCCAGAGTCATGAGAGAAGAGGCATGCCCTGAACGTACCCGGGCCCGCCTGTCCTGGCGATAGAACGAAGCCATGTTGTAAACATCAGCCCTGCCTTTAAATCCCCCTGCTGGGCAAACAGAGTGAGAGGATGGCATGGACCCATGGCTACGCTCAATAAGCTTTCTCGAGGTCAGAAAGACACAATGTGGGCTTGGCATACCGACCCAATGCGTCAGAGAGTGGTTAAAGACTTTCGAAAGTGCCCCCACAACCACTCTGGTGAAAGCATAGAGGTTTTTATGAGGAGGGCCAAGCTTCTAAGTCAGCATTCCAACACCATCCTATTCAGACACCCTTTGAGATGCAAACTGGTGAGGGAGATGGTTCTCAACACTGTCCAGTATCCCCAGGCTAGGATCGGTATATGTCACCTCCTTCCATACGACAGGGAGTTTGCCAGCTTGCCAAGTCTGGTTGATGAACCCCAGGACACGCGACTGAATGTAAAGAATGCCAACCGATGATCATGCATATGTGATACCATCAAGCCCCGGCGTCAGTGCTCGATGGATGTGAAGGCTGCCTAGAGCTCTTTCCTGTCCGTGAAGTCTCACCGTGACGTCCTTAAGCCTGGGCATGCTGCTTGGATCACCATCACCCTTTCTAGGAAGGAGGGTGGCCTTGGCGAGGTCCTGGAGATCCTGAGGCAGTTGAAGCCACATGGCCGCTCTGGAGTGAATAGGTCCACCAGAACGCATCGGCCCCTCAATGCTGGTATGGGTGACAACTGAGGCCAGAACACTGCATCTGCCCAGATGGCCAAACGTAACTTGGTCCAAATACTCAGATAAGGTGGAGTAGTAGCTGAAGGAAGGCACACCACTCGAACCTGCCGGACCCTGTGTGAGCACATGGCGTGCAGCCACACCACTTACCCTGAGCAGACCATGGACTCAACCGTTGGATTAAACGCCTGTGCATCTTGCATACAACTTTGATGCGGTGGCACTTACTGTTCCCCTGATGTCTCATTGTAAAACCACCATTCACGTTTATAGACCCTCCCCTGTAATCTTAGGTATTGCTGCCATCAGCTGCCCAGTGAAGCCACCTGCCAAGCTTTGAGCCGCCTCATCTGGTCTTCTGGAAGAGGAGACGTCCGCCCACCAGCGCTCGATGACCTCACTGGAAGCACTGCCGTCGCCTTTTTTAGATTCCATCTGGGGGTAGGTGTGGGGAGCGAGAACACGACTGCGAACCATCAGCGTAGTGACCACTGCAACGTATCACTGGTGAGACAGGGTGGACTCCCATCTCGCGCTCGAGAGCAACCACCTAAAGATGATGTGACATCCAGCGGCCACCATAGTGATGGGTTGGCTCACCATTATTGAAGTGAGGCGCGGCGATCTCAGGGACCTCCTCCATCACAGCCCCAAGGTGCCTCCCAGCTGCGTTGGTAGGAAGACAGAAGAAAAGTCTTGGGTGTGGGCATTGGACATCCCCAGCCACAACAAGACCACTCCCTGGGGGCCGAGTGCTGCCACCTCTGAAATGTCAAGGGTGTACCGAGAGCTCTGTAAAAATATTGTAAAACCACGAGATGTCCATACCGCCAGGTTTTAAGGGTGACCAAAAGCCTGAACCTCTACGCCCTCCCACAGTCGAGGGGTCAGTGGAGATTGAATGAGGATAGTGGTCCCTGACATAGATCGCCGTGCCCCTGCCAGTCCTTCGCATGTGCTTGAAGGTAGGCAAGAGAATCCCGGAATACGTGGCTGCATTTGACTTGACAAATTCGATGAGATGTCTCCTGAAACAGGAAATACAATCCAAACCTCATCCTGAAACTGCGCAGCTTCATCACTAAGTGAATTTTCCGCTGGCCACCCACAAAATTCCACTGGAGGATCTTCAAGGGCCGCACAGGTGGCTCACTGATTCTCATCACTGCCTGGGACACGTCTTCCGTTGTGGCTGACATCCGGGGCCTCCTCCATCACAGACCTGGAAGTGACTCCAGATGATGGCTTGAAGTATCCATTGAGTCTTCCTGTCCACTAGGACCACGCCCAGCACCATGACAGGAGCTGCCTGTAGGCACCCCTGTCCTCTGCCGACGGCATGCCGGCGACAGAGGAGCGCTGAGTATGAACCCCGATGGTTTACTCAGTCGATCCGGAAAGGATTCGACCATACCTCTGCCAGGCATTGAGCTGAGGACGACCGTCGAGTCGGGGCTGGGTCACTGGGGAGCGAATGTACTGGGTGGCTGTCGACACGCAGCAGACAATCTAAAGCTGGTGCACCCTGGCCCGGCATGAGTGGCCATGGACTTCCAAGTCACCCATGACGGGGAACCTCTGCCTGACTCTGGCCGCACACAGAGAGGCCTGCCCTTGTGGGAAGAGGCCTGCCAGCGGTATGGCCAGGAAAAGTTGGTGCCCAGCAGGACCTCTGGGCGTGGACCATTGGCCTGTGGGCTGTTTTTTTCCCAATGATTCTGGTCTTCTTGGCCACCTTGCCATCTGACCCACAGTTTACCGCAGCATGACTGCAAACCATTCTGCCCCCTGATGCACCGGCTAGAGCCCAGTGCTTGGGGAAAACGCTGGTATTGCCCTCCTGCGGTATCCGGAACCGTGATTGGAGCCCATGCAGACTGTTGTTTGGGCAGTTCCAAGGCTGGTGGCGTCGGGCTGGACGGGTCGTATTCGATGACGAACCTGCTGCCAGAGCTGCACCATCACAGGACAGCATCTGGTTATCACAGGCCTATAGTGGTGTCCTCTTTGAGCAGATGGACACACTGGGCTCTGGGCCAATGGCTTCGCCAGTTGCTGTTGAGGATAGCAAATGCAACACCTTCGAGTCGTGTGCCTTGCTGCACACACCACACTTTCTTCTCTCGCTTGCAGGTGGCTGCAATATGATTGAACCCCTGGCACGTTGAACATGTAACTTGGCCTGACAGGTATGGTCGGGTCTTGAATCTTCCCCAGACACCCCCAAGGTCCAGTGCCGTGGGAAGTGGACCTTTGTAGTGGTGGATCAGCACCTGGCGGGTGGCACCTTGTTCACCGTTTCAGTGCGGTCGCTCTCCGCCTTGACAATTTGGGCACATCCAAAATGGGGTCACAGTGGGAGGGGCACATTACGTGTAAAAGCACCCCCTTGTACAACCTCTCCGAAGCAAAGCAGTTCACCATGCTTGGGATGGGTCACAACCATCCCTTCAACTCCTCGTAAGAGTCTACGTCCCGAGGAATGACAAGAACCTAGTTCCTGAGAGTGAACTCGCAGCTCGGAACTTGAGGTGGGGGGACCTCCAGATACCTTACAAACCCTATTTGGGAACCTATGAATTTGTTGAAGGCCAAAAAAGAAAACAACTGTGTGGCGCTTGTGCCCAGCTGAGCAGGAACACCTCCTTCCACACTGTGCGGAAGTCAGCCATGCCCCCATCCACTATGGAGGCCGACGCAACTGGTGTAGGACCTGGGATGCTGCGGCGCCATCCTTGCCAGTTGAAGGAGCATACATCCTCCTTGGCTTCCTTCCACGACCCCTATGGCCAACAGGGTGCAGTCTTCTTGGTGTAGGGGCTGCCGACGGACCTAGTTGGCAGATTAGGTAGGTACAGTAGCTCCACTGCATCCCTGGCCTTCTTGGTGGAACAGCTCCCACCTGCCCCACGTCGTCTCCAACTCGTCCCCGCATTCCAAGGAACTTTTTAGGGCCGCTCCTTCCTACGGATCGTCATGGTGACTGTAGGTGTGGGGACAGAGCCAGCATCAGAGCTGCTGGCCTCGACCTCACAGCCGCCCACACTGGGTGCAGAGCTGTGAGGCTCAGACCCCAGTCGGGTCCCGTAGCAATCCCTCTCGATTTATGTCCCTCACTGCTCTCAGAAGCACTGAACACACAGTCCCAAGGATCACCAGGAACAACGCTAATCTGTGCGTAAACTCAACACAGAGTTTGCGAACACAACACACCCACACTGTTTTTCCCCATCTTCCGTCAGTCGATAACCATATGAATTGAAATTCCTGATTCCGAGAAAATACCTCTGCGTGTCTGATAACGTAGGGGGGGGGTGGTGATCTTGTTGAAACTCTTTGTTTTGTGTTATTAATGTAACTGTTCTGACATGTTTTAAATAAATAATATAAAAAAAAAATCACGACGGCACTCTTAATCCATATGTTTACTATAAATGAAATTTTGCGTAAACTCGAAACTTACTGTATTTTAAATAAACTTAATTTTCGTATTTGTAATATTAGTTTATCTATGTTCAAGACTGACAGAAATTGCCCAAGACATGCCAGATATAATTTTAAAATACAAATAAACCATCTGATATTCTTATCATTTTAACATTTGTTTTTCCTTTTAAAGTCAAACATGTTGATAATTAATTCCTAGGAAATTTTAAAATAATCATCAATCACATTATTAAGGATTTTTTAGGAATTTATATAACATTTTTAGTACTAATTAATAAATCCCATAAAAATTAAACAATTTCCAACCAAAACCAATTTTAACACAGAATATATTGTTTACAATAATGTTTTTATACCATTTTTTTAAAGGAATAATTTCCTATAAATCATAACATTTGTTTAAGTTCAATCACCAGGTAGCACATGATATATATATTATATATATAAATATATAATATATATATAAAATATATATTATATATATATATTATATATATATATATATATTATATATAATATCATATATATTTATATATATATATAATATATATATATAATATTATATATATATATATATATCATAGTTATATATTCATATATATCATATATATATTATATTATATATAGTTATATATATATATATTATATATATATATATATATATATTATATATATAATATAAATATAGTAAGAAATATAATATATA
This sequence comes from Cherax quadricarinatus, assembly GCF_026875155.1. NCBI lineage: Eukaryota > Metazoa > Arthropoda > Malacostraca > Decapoda > Parastacidae > Cherax > Cherax quadricarinatus. Next base: position 29,306,777 of record NC_069473.1, on the reverse strand, counting down.
TATAAATTAAAAATATATATAATTATATAATAGATAAATAAAAATATATATATATGAATATAATATATATATTATAAATAAATATTATATATATATCATTATAAATATATATATATATAATATCAATATTATATATATATATATATAATATATATATATAGTAACATATAGGTAATATATTAATTATATACTATTTAAACAGGTACATGAAATAATAAATAACACAAAATTATACGGTAACTGATATATTATATTAATACATAGAAGGTTTTTATTTTTTATAATTTTATTTAAAACATAGAACAAATCAATAATGTTATGAGTCAAGTTACGGCCTGAGCTTGCTACCATCTGCAGCTCATACGACACTGAGACCATCCCACGAGCCCCTTTGAGGCGGGTAGATGGCAGTCCAGAGGCCTAGCTTCTTCTCCCTACGAGCCCCGTGAGGGCGGGGAATGTGGCTAGGCCTGTGACACTTGGTCCCCAAAGATGAGGATGTACTGTAACCTCCTCCCTGGGAGACTTAAGTCTCGAGACACCCCCAGATAGGGAGCCAAGGCCGGGTCACCACTACTTGGAAAAGACCCGGGCCGGGAGAATACCGGCGAATAAAAAAAAAAAAAAAAATGTATGAGTATGAATTAAAAACCATACTAGATATTACAAAACCTCTAGTACACAATCCCAGTACATTTAAAGAACACCAAAGATCATAGCCATATTACAACCATATACATAACCCACAACCATATACATAACCTACAACCATATACATAACCCACAACCATATACATAACCCACAACCATATACATAACCCACAACCATATACATAACCCACAAAACCCTATACATAACCCACAACCATATACATAACCCACAACCATATACATAACCCACAACCATATACATAACCCACAACCATATACATAACCTACAACCATATACATAACCCACAACCATATACATAACCTACAACCATATACATAACCCACAACCATATACATAACCTACAACCATATACATAACCCACAACCATATACATAACCTACAACCATATACATAACCCACAACCATATACATAACCTACAAACCATATACATAACCTACAACCATATACTTAAACCTACAACCATATACATAACCCACAACCATATACATAACCTACAACCATATACATAACCCACAACCATATACATAACCCACAACCATACACATAACCTACAAACCCTCCTTTTACAATAATCATTATTGCCAGTGCAGACACAGCTGACACTTCTCCCCCCCCCCCCCGTATGTACAGTCACCGTTCTAAATAACATACATTAATTATCCTAATTAATGGTCATACACTGACCTCATCAAAACCTTAATTAGTATTTACCTAAGAGTTGGTAGTGCATGAACAAGACACAAAAACATAAATTTACAGACTAAAACAGATATGAAACATTACATTCCTATACACATACACTGTAATAAGTAGAAGAATATACACCAGTATAATATCAAATATTAATTTTAAAACCATGAATTACAAACTTTAAAAAACATTGCTTATCGTGAAGTTCACGCTCAAAATACAAGATAATACACCACATGCTACATTAGTGGTACAATACTAGGCTATGTCATTTATTTAAAGAACCCAAGACTAGGACATGAATAAGTATTATCCAAAAGGTTTCATCAAGATTTTAGTAATTTAACAACACCAAACTTCTTATAACACCTAACACGCCACATACAAACTTACCAATAACGTAACATACATTCCACAAGACTATACTTTCGCTGTGCCTTCTAGCACGTGCCTAACTAGTATTACTTACAAATATAGATACAAAAATTTTAATCTAGAGAACTAATCCTTATCCACACATGTTTACATAATAGGTAATTACTTTAAATCTGATGCAGGAACACGTAACAAAAATGGCAAAAATAACTCGGTTCTTCAAGGAAAAATAGGGAAAGGAATATCCTCTCAAGAAAAGTTTAAAATTCAGTTGCAAGACCAGTACAAGCGGAACATAATACGCAACCAAAGGAAAATATACATATATAATTTATATATTTAAACTGCCATTTATACCTTCCCCATCAAGGGAACTAAGCTAAACTAATCTTTCACAACCTCTCATCTAGTCCCACACGAGTACCTCCAGTCACACCCAATCACCCATCATTGCGCAACCCAAGGAGGTGAGCCCGTTGAATACCCCTTAACCCCCCCCCCCTTATTTACCACCCTACTCACCCCGGCAGTTAAAACCCCTTATAACGCCAATAAATTCCCTATTGTTAGGCCTCTATAACCCTCGGAAAAAACCTCATCCCACCTTTTCCCCAAAAATGTCTCTATTGCGACACAAGGTTCGAAAAAAACGTTGCCGCCAAAGTCCTTCTCAGCACATCCCCACCCTCCTTCACACCCTCGCTTCACACGGTGAGGGCCTGGGTTTTCGATTCCAGCCAGAGTAGAAACATTGGACGTGTTTCTTTCCACCTGTTGTCTATGTTCCCCATCAGTAAAATGGGTACCTGGGTGTTAGTCGACTGGTGTGGGTCGCATCCTGGGACACTGACCTAAGGAGGCCTGGTCACAGATCGGGCCGCGGGGCGTTGACCCCCGGAACTCTCTCCAGATAAACTCCAGATAAACCACTCATATCAAGACTCAACGCTCGCAATACCGACACACCTTGACCCCCCACCCTCACCACAACCTTATTCATCCATACCCTGATGCACTCCAAACCTTCACAAAAATAGACAACATGATACACAGTCTCTTCCCACCGCATCTGCCACACCCCCCACCCTCGATAACCCTCCTATCTCGGAGCTTCGCTCCCGATGGCAAAAAACCCATGCAGGAAAGGATACATAACCTCACGCAGCCTAGGTCGTATCCTTAATTTACTAAATCTTCGCTATATTACATCCCATGCATACATGGGGTAGATCCCTTCAACCGGCGCCACTACATGTCCCTCTAACAATGTACAAAGTTCCCTCCTTTACTTTTCCCGTGTCCTGGCTAACACTAAGGCAGCTAACCACTTTACATTTCATCATTTCCGCCCCTCTCCCTCCATACCATTTCCTCATCTCGTGAGGCATGTACCTTATCTAGCTGCCCCCTCCATGCAACTGCACTCATCACTTCCCTCTTAATAACACACATTTCACGTGCTCTTTCTCAAGTCATAAAAACCTCCAACCCTTCCCTACATACCGCAATGTCACTACCTCCCTTCGCACCCAGTTGACCCTCTAACCCCACAAAAATTGAACATTCTAAGAAACTCGTATCGCCATTCCTAGTTAAAACGGCTATCACTGCCGAAAACAAACGATTTACTATATAGTAATATAATTGATGGACCAATGGAACGTTGTAAGGAGTTAAATGGTGAGGTCGACAGGCATTCCCAACCGTCGCTGCACCTGTTCCCACCATCTATTCTGAATGCTATCCTTGCAGCACTCAGGTCAGCTCATAAACGACACCACAAAATTTTCACTGCCACTGTCCCATGCCCATCCGAGTCGACCTCTACCCCACACATCCGCGCATGCGCAAAGGGGAACTCTTGGTTCTATCTATTTTAAAATATCTCATTTCTTGACCATATCGACACATTAATAATATTAGGCACTATAGATTCGGACAAATTAAATATTTTCCATAATTTGCAGAAAGGTGTAATTTTCTTAATCATAACCACTCAACAATTTGACTGGAGATTGTTTGCTCATGTATCAGGACTCCCCTTTTGCATACATTTATGAAAATTTTACTGGCCAGAATTTTAATACATAAATTTAGGCAGCTTACCTGGGTTCCTGGAGTTGTTTGTACTGTCACCTGATATTCAATTTTGGCAGGAATGCACATCTAACAATTCGCCTCCTATTTTGAGTGAGTATCAGCCCCATTTTATTTTAGCCTCTAGAGCACGAAAAATTTCTTCCCAATATTCTCTATCATTCCATTGTATGCATCGCTCTTGGGCGAGTAGACCCCTTGCCCCTGACGCTCTCAGTAACTGAAGCAGTGGTATGAGGTGTTGTTGTTGTCTCTGTTGACACCAGCTGGGAAATTACTAGGATTAAGATGGCGGTTTAGTTATCGCAGATGCGTTAAATACTATTGGTATTGAAACTGCTTCGAGGTTGCGATTACACCTAGTTAAGCTTCAAATACTCTTACCCCAAGATAATCAGGGAGAGGCCATACGGCATACAGATGGTGAATTGTATGGGGTAGCGCTTGAACAGGAGACGCATAGAGTATTTGTGAATAATGCTTGCTGCGACAGTTTATGGAAATCGGTGGTAAGCGCTTTCAGGTTGTGTGTTTTGACGTTACTCCTGCTGTGCGTGGTGAGACTTGGTGGTACGTGGTTCTCGTTTATTAACAGGTATTAAAGTTGAGGAATGTTCCTTCAAGGCAACGAAGCTGACATAGAAAACGTATTTGAGAAAATATGGAACTGTGCATTCTGCCCAGCATGTAAGTGGTATATTGGGTGCCCTACAAGGGGTATTGCCGGAGGTACATATCCGCCTTATGACGTTGCGTCAAACCCTTACCGTATATGTGTTTTTTCAAAGATTTTAAGGGACACAGGTAATGGTTTTATATCCTGGCCAGCGAGCGTACGTGTAGCATTTTGTGGAGAGTTATGACACATAGCGGCAGCGCATGCGGAAAATGAACAGAAGCTGACCAACACTCGTGCAAGAGAAGTAGCCCCAGTCACACGTGTTGAAAGGTGTGCATCGTTCGTTCTGAGGAAAGGGGTGGTCGTTTGTGGAGAGTGAGATTGGTGGACAGGGCTTTCGAAATGACTGAGGAGTCCTTCCCTTCAGTGCCTGCACCTGAGTCGTTGCGATACAATCTACTGGATTGGTTACCCCGGCATGGACGTGTTGGTAATTGGTGAGGATTTTAGAGACGTTTTAAGGGACTTGTCACCGCAAGTGTTGGTAAGCTCGTCTCCGGAAGACGTAGTGGGACTTTTCTCGGTCACGGTTGTCAACTATATAGAGAATCTCCGCAGAAAGGACGACGATGACTGGGACATCGGGAGACTTATACACATGGTGAGGTGGGAAGTTGAGGTACCACCGTTGAGCTTCCTCGGATCTTGACATGGAGGAATAAGAACGTTCGAGGAACGGGCAGCTACGGTCAGATTCGGATGACGTACTGACGCCGGCACAGAGGGTCTAGGGAAAAAAACTGTTTTTGAGGATGGGTGAGGAGAGGGGTGGGGGCGGAGGGGGGGTCGGCGTAGGGGGGGGGGTCATGAGGGTGCATCGCTAAGAAGGGAGGCGAATGGGAAGGTACTGCTATTGCTAAGACCACATAGACTAACAAATAACAGTGGTGAACCACGGGATGAGAAGAGGAAAGGGTGGTAAATATAAACAGACGTTCGGTGTATGACTGCTAATGTTAACGGGTTTATGTACTAAGACGAAAAGAGAGATTGGCTTGTGCAGTTTTTAGCAAAAACATAGAATTGATGTTTCTTCCTTTCAAGAACACCCAATTTTCAAAGGAAGTGTTGGCAAATTTTATCAGATGGGGATATGCTTCTGAAGGTTTAGACCAGTGTATTTTCACAGGGTTGTTGTTGTAAAGTCTTTTAATACGGTGCCCGGAGACGGTCTTAGTCAGATCATAGGGCAGTTGTAGTGGTGGTAGGGTGGTGAGGGAATGGCCGAAAATTTTATAAGAATTATGGAAATTTAAAAATTGTGTGTTAAGTGATGAGGAAGGGTTGGAGGGTTTTTCTATGCTGTGAGCATGAGCTTATCAAGGAAGATCAGGAGGTGGAAGACATTGTACGTGGTGGGACTTAGGTGGCAAAGGAAAGTGTAATGTCCTTTTATGTGAGGGAGGGTAGGCGTATAAACACTTTTATAATATGGGCTAAGCGGAATTATTTAGAGGATCGATTACGAAGTTAAGGGGCAGGGAACTACGGTTGGTGGTGTTTACCCATGGACGAGATTGTAGACATAAAAGAGAGCTTCGCGAACGTGTGCATAATGAGCGGTTTCAAAGCGGGGTGCGGGGTGCAAGCAGGATTAGAAGAGTTTTGTGGGGAGACAGGCCATCGCGTGTGTGTTGATGAGACAACAAAAGCAAAAGTCAGGCGCTGACGGCAATCCCGAGAGTTGGAGGTAAAGGTGCGATTGGGAATCCATAGAGCAGGGTCAAGTGATACGAATCACAAAAGATATGAGTGCATATGCGGATACATGGTATAAAAACATGGACTAGTAGTGGCGTGGATGATGTGAATTATGTAAGGTGTTGTGCACGTAGCTAAGGTGCATTTTGGGTCACTGTGATAGAAAGGCTTTGGGTGGGGTTTTTATGAGGAGGCAAATTGAAAATTGCTTTACACGGAATGGAGATGGGCAATCCCCGGGGTATGATGGTTTACTGGTGGAATTTTACTTGCAGCATTGGGAGTTGAATTGGGAAAGTTTCATGAATAGATTATTAAATTGTATGAAGGAGAAGGGTTACGTTCAGGTAGGGGATGTGCAGATACGGCAGTTGTGGTGTTGGTACCGAAAGGCAAAAGGGCAGCCAAACCTTGAAGTATAGGGCGATATCGTTGCTCTGTGCCAGACTATAGGTTTTCACAAAAATTTGTGGGTATAATAGGTTAAAATGCGTGGTGGGGGGAGGGTAGTTCGCCATCACAGTATGGGTTGCCGGGCAGGTCGATGTTAGAATGGTCACGGGCTTATTGAAGTTTTGTGGAGTCAAAAGGGGGGATGGGGAGGGGGCGGCTTTACTGCCTTGGGACTGGCGAGCCGCCTTGATAGTGAAAGGGGTGCACTGCAGAGTATTCTTCGGAGGACAGGGTATATGGGAGAAGAAATTGTTGAAGTGGGTAAACACGCTTGTATAAGGGGGAAGGATGAGGGCGGTATCAATAATTGGCGTGTATGGGGACGGATTTTGAGATGGTAGAGGTTTAGACAAGGGTGTCCTATGTCAAGATATTATTGCGTGTTTTCAGGATCCCTTTTACAGGATGGTATGAGATGGCACAGTTAGTCCCGGCGGTGGGGGTTGGGGAAGGAGGAAGGGGGATTGTTCTTGGCGGATAATAGGTTATGTGGATGATACGACTGTTTTTGTGTTGTGTAACGATGTCTATGAAAGGTGTTGGAAGATGTTGTGCGTGTGTTTGTACGTGCCATCGGGTTAGGTAGGTCAAATAGTGAAAAGTCGGGATGATCATGGGGTTTGGGGACCTGGAAACGGGGGGTGGAATTGCGTGAGCTGTAACGTGGTTAACCAACTGCGATGTCATTAAAGATTTGTGGTATTATTTATAGAGACGATTTGGATTGTGGCGCGGGAGGAAAATTACAGTAAGGATAGTTGGAAAAAAGGTCATGGGTCGTTCTGGGTGTTTGAACACTGGCTACACCCAACATGTTCACTTGCCCAACGTTGTGATCGATGGTAACGCTTTTTTGTATAGTAATAGTGTGTGCACGTTGCTGCTAGTATTCCCAAGTACAGGAACAGCGATCAATGGAATATTTGAGAAGGAGTATCTACCTTTTCTGTGGGGATTCGAGGTGTGATTGGTTAAATCGTGAGGTTATGTTACCTGTACGTCGAGGACGGTTTAGATTGTTGCGACTTAAAGCGTGGGTGGAAATGTTGTTTTTCTAAAGTGGGAGTTTTGTCGTGTGGAGGTGTGATGGCGGGAAATATGGACCAAGTATTACGTGGGTGAAAGTGGTATAGGGGAATGGAGTTAAGGGATGTGAGATTGTACTACGAGCTTTGTTGATGGTTAAAGGAACGGAGGAAACATTCGCATAAGGGTTTTTAGTAGGTTACTAGGGGGTACGTGCGCAGCCCCAGTGAGGTTTGTTCCCCTGTACTGTGGGAAAAATATGGCTCCGATTTAGCATTTGAAATTTACGGCCTAGGGGGGTGAAGTATGTTTTTTTTTTTAAGGTATATTCCCGTCAGGGGCAATATACGACCCAGAAGAGTCGGGGGAGGGGGGGGGGGGTTTGTGGGTTTTGTGGGGGGGAAAGACACGGTTTTTCACGTTTTTATTTTTGCAAAGGGTTTTAAGATGTCAGGAGTTGGTTGGGTAGGGTGGTACAGGGGTGGGGGCAGAGGAGTGCAGGTCCTGCTGCGTTAAGGTGGAGGGTGTGAACTTTTTTTTCAGCGCTTCAAGAAAAATTCGAAAATTTTGAAAATGAGTTATTCATATAGAAAAATAGTTTTAACTCTTTGGAACACAAAAGGTACAAGAATCAATGTTTTCAACGTTTCTACAAGAAATTATAGTCATTTATTCAGGGTTTGGTGGCGGCGATGTAGGTAGGCGTCTGTTCTCAAAACCCATGTATTTTTTGGATTTTTTTTTTTTGTCTTTTATGCTTTTTTTTGCATTTTCTTTCTAAAGTAATAATTGATTATTTGGCATATAAAAAGGGGGTTGGAGCTTATCAATGACGTTGCCCATCGGGAAGCACCTAGGGCACTCGGCGTGTCCCCCCTCCCGAGAGTGCCAGGTGAAATCACTTCATTATTAGCTTATATCAGCTTTTTTATTAAATATCGGCTTATTTAAACTTCAGAAATTTTTTTATATGTATAATATCATGTAAATAAAAACAAATGTTATAACTTAGGGCTGAAAAATAGGCCATAATATAGCGAGAGTCGCCGCAATATTTCGATATAAAAACATTACTCCCCCCTTTTTTTTCCATTTTTTTTTTTGGGTATGTGAAATGAGAGAAAAAAAATGTTTTGAAAAGAATAACTGCACTAGAACATCAGTTTTTAAGAAATACACCGAAACAAACGCGATTTTCGCGGGAAAAAAAAAAAAATTTTTTTTTGACGGTAGGCCTACCCGGGGTCTGGCCTATATTCGGAAAAGTAACTTATTTACTTATTTTTGCGGACTCAACCTTATTAATGATTGTATTGAAATGATTTTCAGACAATATAAAACAGTGTGTTTTATTTTTAACGATGGATTTTTTGGAATATCTCAAATATTTTTGATTTTGGGGGGGGTTTAAAAGGCAGATATTTTGGTGAATGCCAAAAATTCTGTCAAATGTATTTTTTTTTACCATGATAATAAGATATATTAGATGAAATGGCAACGTAAAAGATTCGTGCTAGTTGTATTCTAACAGTTGGGAATGTCGGAAGTGCCACTCGTAGTGCCACTCGTAGTGCCAATTTGTCAGGGGATGCTGCCATATATCAAAATTATGTTAATATTTTTTTTCTATGTTGTTTGTTGGCCAATCATATTGAAACTTTGTCACATTAAACTATATATGCACCTCTAAAAGTACACCAAAAATAAAATAAATCTGTTGAAAAAAAAAAAAAAAAAATATAATCCCATCGGTGGATTAGACCAGGACGTTGAACGGGCTTTAGATTATATTATCGTGGATTACATTTATATTTCGTGGGTAATGCGGGGGAAAGGGGTCAGTGAGGTGAGAAGGCGTGTCCATGAATAACGTTTTATCGTACAATGTGTAGGAATAGGGAATTGTATGGGAGGAGGTGGGATAAGGGTTTTTCGGACGGTTATAAAAGGCTCACTCTTGAAACCCTTGTGAATCTGTGAATAAATATACGGGCATGCCGAATAAGTTGTCGTGTAGGTCAGTGGGCAATAGCTGGCTCGTCTCTTGGGGGGAAGGATGCGAGTTGCGTGAATATGAGTTTGGGCATGAATGTTTTTTAGTTGTTATGGATGTGTGTTTGTAGATTCAGGGATTAGGGTTACTTATTGTACCTTTTTGTGTACAAAATGACTGGGGTGCCTTTACATATTTGTTATGTTTTTGATGCTTCCTTTGTGTAAAGACTCGTTGTATTCTTGAGTCACTAGTTTTCTTAGTTTTGTTTTTGATTGTGTTATGGAGGTCCAGATATTTGGGTATATAAACGTGCATATGTATATATATGTGTATGTGTGTATGTATGTATGTATATATATATATATATATAATATATATATATATAATTTTTTTCAACAAACCGGCCGTATCCCACCAAGGCAGGGTGGCCCAAAAAGAAAAACGAAAGTTTCTCTTTTTAAATTTAGTAATTTATACGGAAGAAGGGGTTACTAGCCCCTTGCTCCTGGCATTTTAGTCGCCTCTTACAACACGCATGGCTTACGGAGGAAGAATTCTGTTCCACTTCCCCATGGAGATAGGAAATAAACAACAACAAGAACTAGAAAGAAAATAGAAGAAAACCCAGAGGGATGTGTATATATACATATATATGCTTGTACATGCATGTGTAGTGTGACCTAAGTGTAAGTAGAAGTAGCAAGACGTACCTGAAATCTTGCATGTTTATGAGACAGAAAAAAAGGACATCAGCAATCCTACCATCATGTAAAACAATTACAGGCTTTCGTTTTACACTCGCTTGGCAGGACGGTAGTAGTACCTCCCTGGGCGGTTGCTGTCAACCAACCTACTACCTAGATATATATATATATATATATGTATATATGTGTATGTATGTATATATATATATGCATGTATATATATATATGCATGTTTTATCCCTCCCCTGTTACTGTTCAATCTAGTCTGTGAGTCACCAAAGTATTAAAGGGATATAACACGTGTACATTACCCTGAGTCGTCCAATTGTATCCTATAAATATGTAGCAACATTATGATTTTTGTTGTGATTCAAACGTAGCTCATAGGTATCAAGATTGAACACTTACGGAATGGATGGATTAGTTAAAGATTAGCCGGTATTCTCCCGGCCCGGGCCTTGTCCAAGTGGTGGCCCGGCCGTGACTCCCTCTTTAGGGAGTGTCTGAGACCTAAGTCTCCCATGGGAGGAGGCATAAGTACCTCCTCATCTTTGGGACTAACTGTCCCCAGGCCTAGCCACAAGCTAGGCCTCTCTGGTCTGTCATCCCCGCCCCAAGGGGGCAAATGGGAATGACAGTCTTATGAGCTAAAGGCTCGGGCTCAGGCACCTACCCTACCCTAGAAGGGCTGGTCATGGTATCGATCGAATGGATGGAAATTGCTGACGATTAATATGATCGTCAATTTATATAATATTTATTATGTTAATGAATTTGTGTTAGAGTAAATCATTGAATTTGTGTCTAAGTTGGAATTTCTATAATCAATTGTATATTTTGTATGCAAATTACATAACATTGTTTAAAAATCAATGTAACATGTTTGTATGATGTGCATGTAGGTTATAATGGGTTAAGTGGGGTTTCCACCAGTGTTATATTTGTTACCCAAACAGTTATATCTTTTGGTATTGTGTGTGTTTAGTGAAACGTACGTATGCATTTTATGGTGTTTGTCGTATATATCTATACGTATTAGTTAAAGATTTTTTCTGGTATTTATGGTGTGTACCTCGTTGTACTCTATAGATTATGTATGGTGATGCTATTAAATTTTTAAGCAGCCTTGTATTTATGATGTTTTAAATAAAATATAAAAAAAAAAAAAAAGTTGACCAGTTCAAACAGCAATGGCGACTGTCCTGCGCAGGTGCAGCTTCCCGTTTTCTATGACATAAATATTATTAAATACAATATAGGCCATCTATTTACCTATAAATTACCGTATTTCCAGAAAATATAAAGTATTTTCCACAATGGGTTATACTGGGTTATCCTGGGTTATGATGAGTTATGATTGGTTATATTGGGTTAACCTGGGTTATGATGAGTTATGATGGGTTATCCTGGGTTATCCTGGGTTATGATGGGTTATACTGGGTTACCTGGGTTATGATGAGTTATGATGGGTTAGTAAGTAAGTAAGTAAGTAAGTAAATTTATTCAGGTATACACAATACAGTTACATAGAATTATCATACATAGCAGCATATGTGTAGAGAACCTAGGATAACCCGAAAAAGTCAGACAGAGTGACTTATTTCCATTGGGGTCCTTTTACCTTATTATTATAATATAAAGGTTATAATATTTTCTTATTATTCTATAATGAAGATAACATCTTATTATCATACAAAAAAGACTATCTACTACACGAGGGTCATTAAGACTATCTACAATTTCGAGGGTCATTACTAGGGATAAGGTAAAATTTACACGTATTTTAGCTAAAAAATAGAAAATCATTCCCCTCCCTTTCTGTTGCTTCATTCATCAGACACTTTTTGGCAGTCTTCTTGAACTGGTTCAAGCTATGACTGGCCTTGACATTTGTGGGGTAGTCTGTTCCATTCCTTTATTGCTGTACAATAAAAGGTGTTTGAAGCCTGGCCACTGACTGTGGGTACTACAAAGTTGTGCTCTCTCCCCCTAGTACTATGATTGCTTTGGTTCCTAACCTTGACAAAATTGACAGCAAGATATTCTGGACACTGTTCGTGAGCAATTTTATAAACATGATTTAGCTTCAGTTGTTTTACTCTGTCTTCAACATTCAGCTATCCAACTGCTGTAATTCATCCTGGCCTACATGTTCTCTTGGTCCCAGCCCCAGGATGAATCTTACGATTTTGTTCTGGGTGATTTGCAGTCTATCTTTCAGTTTTTTTGTCAAGGCAGAGTACCAAGAAGAGCAAGCGTAATCCATATGGCATTGTATAAGGGCTAGACATAGGGTCCTGCGAGCCTCAGTAGGTAGACACTGTGCTTGTCTATACAGGAACTTCAGCCTGGCATTCGCTTTCTTTACTACACTGTTCCCTATCAATTCTCCTGACATGCATGGGTCAAAGGGGATTCCAGATATTTAACTGATGAAACCAAAGTGATGGACTCCCCATTACACTGAACATTAAAATTATTTACCCTTCTCAGTTTGTTTCGTTCCAAAGAGAATGGCTTCAGTTTTCCCTAGGTGTAATGATAGTTTGTTGTCTACTAACCATTTGCTGCAGGACTCCAGTTCCAGTGTTAAAACATTAGCAATATCTTGTGGGTCTTTACCTGTCACTAACAGAGCACTGTCATCTGCATACAGTAGGAGTTTGCACTTGACACTGATAGGCATATCATTGACATAACATAAGAATAGTAAGGGACCCAGAATACTACCTTGGGGAACTCCACATGTTATCGGCAGGGGTTCTGATTCCGTTTTGTTGATTTTGACTATTTGTCTCCTGTTGCTAAGGTAGGACTTAAACCAGTCTACAGAACCTATACCGATAGCTTGAAGTTTCTTACATATATATTGTGGTTGACAGATCGATGGCCTTTTGCAGGTCAAAGGGTTACCATACCTATGAGGTTCCCTTTTGACATTTCAGTTCTCAGGTAATCCATCAGATTAATAAGGGAGGTATCGGTGAGTAGGATCTTTCTAAAGCCGATTGATAGCTATGGAGAATGCTGTTGTCATTAAGGTACTTAACTACTTGAGAATACACCGCCCTCTCCAGAATTTTAGATATTATAACTGAGTATACTAACAGGTCTATAGTTGCTTACATCAGACCTATTATTTTTCTTGAAGATAGGAGTAACTCTGGCCTCCTTGAACCCCTCGGTAGGGTATTAGTGGGTTTGATAATTTATTATGTGAGCAATAGGATTGACAGTTCAGAAGCACCATCTTTTAGGAACTTAGACGGGATTTTAAACAGGGCCTGTGTCTTAGTTGGGTTTAACCTGCTTATACCTGATTATCCTGGGTTATGATGAGTTTGAGGGGTTATACTGGTTATCCTGGGTTATGATTTATGAGGGGTTTATACGGGGTTTTATCCTGGGTTATGATGAGTTATGATGGGTTATCCTGGGTTAGTTTTTTCCTCTCACACGTCAATGATCCAACAATATGTGCTGGTGTTTAAAATCTCACACTTTAATAGTTTTTGTTTCCCTTGAAAGATCCAGCAAATTTAAAAAAAGTGAAATATTATATTAAATATATTTTATTTATTATTAAAACAAAATTGTTATTTTTTACCTTTCAAAATAATTAGTAAGGCTTTGATTTTATAAATTTTAGAAAGGTTCTTCTTTTCCTTTATTATAATAAAAGATTTTATATAAAATCTTTGTACCCTGAATTTTTTACAATATAATTATTTAATTAATAAAAACCCCGATTGGTTTGATTTTTAATCCTTTAACAATGTTTTGGGGTTTTTTTGGGGGCTAAAAAAGCCTAAAACCTGGGGGTTTCCAAAGGGTTTTTTTTTATAACTTTCTTAAAAAAACCAACTTTAAACCCTAAAACCGACACTTTCCAAAAAAAATAAACAAAAAAGGGGAAAACTTGGGCGGGGGGGTTCACAAAACTTAAAAAGCCCCAAACTAAAATTTAAACTGACAGGGGTCCAAAATAATTTTAAAAAACAGGAAAAGGGGTCAACGGGTTTTTAAAATTACGGGAAAAAAGGGGTTTCCAAAAAAAAACATTCCTTGCCAGAAAGGGGTGAAGGTGGGCCCCCTCGGCTGGCCCTCGGGCCGGTGAGGTAAACCCCCTCGCTGCACCTCTGCCGGTGGGTAGAGGCTCGCTGCCCCTTCTGCCCGGTGAAAGGGGTGCGCACCCGGGTGGGGGTAGAGGCCCCGCTGCCCCTCTCGGGCCCGGGGTTGGGTAGCCGGCCCCTCCCCAAAAATTCTCCCGGTGAGGTAGAGGCTCGTGCACCCTCTGCCGGTGAGGTAGAGGTTTTCGCTAAAAAAACCCCTCTCTCCCCCCGGGTGAGGTAAGCGGCCTGAAACATCTTCCCCGGGTGGGGGTTTAAAAAGGCTCGCTGAAACCCTTTTCCCCCCCCCGGTGGGGGAAAAGGTGGCCCTGAAAACCTCCCCCTGCCGGGGTGGGGGTAGAGGCTCGTTTTGCACCTTTTTTCGGGGTTGGGGGAAAAGGTTTCGCGGGGCACCTCTTTGGGGCCCTTAGGGGAAAACCTCGCTGAAAAACCCTCTCCTAAACCTTTTCCCCTCTCCCCCCTTTAAATCGCTCTGCCCCCCTTCCCTTTGCCTCCTTTGCACCTCTCCCCGGTTTTTTCCTGCTAACCCTTTTCCCCCGGAAAAATAAAACCCCCCCTCCTCACCCCCTCTCCGGGGTAGGGAAAACCCCCCTTTTCCTCCTCCCCCCCCCCCCTAAAAAAAAAACCTCCAACCCCCCTCTCCTAACCCCCCCCTCATCCTTTAAAAAAAAAAAAGCCAAAAAAAAACCCCCCAAAACCCTCTCCTTAAACCCCTTAAACCTCTCCTAAAATCTGGGGCCCGGTGAGGTGGGAAACGCTCGTGAAACCCCTTCTTCCCCCCGGTGAGGAAAAGAGGCTCCCCAAAAAAACCCCTCTCTCCCGGTGAGGTAGCCCCGCGGGCCCCTCCCCTTCCCGGGGGGTGCCTGGTGATTCTGCCCGGTGGGGGTAAAAAACGCTCGCTGGCCAACCCTGCCGGGGAAAAGGAGAACCGGTTTTGGGCGGGCACCCCCTCGGGCCGGTGGGGGTTAAAAAAAAACGCTCGCTGCCCTCCGGGCCCGTTTTTTTCGTTTCCCCTGCACCTCTTGCGGTGAAAGGTGCACACCCCGGGTTGGGGTGTAAAAAACGCCCCGCTGCCCCTCTCTCCCCGGTGAGGGAAGGAACGTTTCCGGGCCCCTTCTCCCTGGTAAAAGTGCTAGACCCCGGGGGGGTAGACCCGCTCACCTCTCCTAAAAGGTGGGGGGGTTGACGTCGCTGCACCCCCCGCCGGTAAAAAGGGGCTAGGGGGCAGCCGGTGAGGAAAGACCCCCGGGGCCGGGGAAACCTCTCCCCGGGGGGGAAAGGTTTCGGGCAAATTTCCCCCGGGGACAGAACCCGGTGAGGTAGAACCCCTCGGCACCTCTCCCGGGGTAAAAATTTGCTAGCACCGGGTGAGGTAAAAGCTGGGCGGGCACCTTTGGGGTGAAAGTGCTAGCGGGGCCCGGGGGGGGGTAGAGCTCCGCTGCCCCTCTTCCCCGGGTAAAAAGTGTAGAAAAAGCGGGGGAGACGAACCTTCGGTGCTCCTCTGCCGGGCCGTTAATAAAAGGCTAGCGGGCCCGGTGGGGGTAGAAGTTTGCTGAAACCCTCTCCCGGTGAAATGCTAGCACCCGGGTGGGGTAAAAACGCTCCCCTGAAAACCTCCCCCCCAAACCCTCCCCACCTCCGGCCGGGAAAGGGCCCCAGAAAAAGGCCGGTGAGGTAGACGCTGCTGCACCCCTCTCCCGGGTAAAAATGCTAGCGGGCCGGGTGGGTAGCCCGCTGTTTTCCCGCCCCCGGGGCCCCCCCTCTCCCCCGGTGAAAGGGGCCCCCCGGGGGGGGGGGGGGGGGCCCGCCCGCTGCCCCTTTCCCCGGTGAAAGTGTTAGGAAAGTTTTGGGGTTTAGGGGTTGCGCCCCCTTCCCGCCTGGGGGGGTTCCCCCCGGCAGCCCGGGATTTAAAAACGCTCCCCTGCCCCTCTGCCGGGGAAAAAGTGTTTCCCCCCGGTGGGTGAGGGGTGGCCCCCACCTCTCTCCCTGGTGAAAGGAAAGCAACCGGTGGGTAGCGTCGCCCTTGCCCCTCCTGGGGGGAAAGTGCTAGCCCCGGGGGGGGTTTAAACGCTCCGCTGCCCTTACCCCCCCAAAAAGTGTCCCACCCGGGTGAGGTGCCCTTTCCCCCTGCCCTTTTTGCCTGGTTGCAAAAGGAGCGGGGCCGGTGAGGTAAAACCCCGGGGGCCTGCATCCCCCCTCCCGGGGGTGAAAGTGCTATCGGGGCGGTGAGGTAGATGCTTGTTTGCACCTCCCTGCCTGGTGAAAATGCTAGCAGCCAAAGTGGGGTTAAGGGCCGTTTCGCTGAAAACCCTCTCTCCCCGGGTGAAAGTGCTAGCCCCGGTGAGGTAGCGCTTGCTGGTTTTTTACTTTTTCTTGTTTGCTGACAGCGGTTTAGTCCCCAGGGAGGGTAGCGTAGGTAGCAATGATAGGGCCCGTGGACTTTTGGGGCTTTAATTTGGGAAAAGGGAGTGAGTCCAAGGGGCCCAGGTGGGGGAGGACTGCAAGCCAGTCCGTGGGGGGGAGCATTTGCCCTTATCAAGAAGGTGGGCCCTAGGAGTGGGGGGCGAAGGGGTTTTGAGCCTCCCCCTGACCGGGGTGACCCTACAAGGGCAACCTAAATCCCGCGAAATAAAAACTAAAGGGCAGAGGTTTGGCTGGGGTTCTGAAAAGGACAGGCTGTCTACTTTTGGTGGGCCATGAACCTCTTTTCGCCCCGACGGGGAAAATATGGGGGGCCCGTGGGTTTTAAAAAAGGAATTACTTACACTAGCACCCCAAGGGGGACTGGCTTTGCTCACTGTAAATCAAAAATGGACAAAAATGAAACAGGCAAAAAAAAAAAAAAACTCCCCCCACCCAAGGGAAGAGAAAACTGGTTGCCCGCCGTTTAAATCGAGGAGAGAGTCGGGAGACGTCAGCACGGAACTAAAATTTTCTATATAAGGTTGTCCGCGGGGCTGAACATCAGTTGACCACTTGTTACAAACGTTTTTGCCCCCTAAATTCTGCAAACAAGACTAAACAGTAGCATTTCCTAGGTTGGCATTTTATCGGGGGGCACATCCCCGGACCGAAAATACATTTTTTTTTTTAATAAAAAAACCCATGGGTGCACTTTCCTACAAAAATTTCCATACCCAGGGAAATTTTCATTAAAACTCTGGGTCCCCTTTTTAAAATGTATTTACAAAATTTACATGATTTTGTCCATCTGACTCCATTATCGACTAGCTATACAATGTATGCGAAATTTATACCCTTTTCCCTGCAAGCAAAAATTAGCATAACTAGCGAAAAGGAGCCCAGAAGTCAGAAAGGTACGTAAATGTCACGGGAAATGTACTTTTTGTCCGGGGTCGGGGCCAAAAGTATGGACCCTTTTACGGGGCCGTTTCCCGGGCCCAGTAGTGGGGGGAGAAGGGATAGACGGGTTGCCCCTAGTATTGGTCTGTTTGTGGTTTTTTGGCAACCCCAGCGACCCCAAGCTCGGGTTGGGCCTGCACATATTCCACATACTTAAAGGGTTCCCAAGGGGGGTTCCTTAATTTTTCCCCATAGCAATCACCCTCCCCTCGAACTTATTCCACGGAGCTTCGTAGGAACGGTAAGGCCCCACAAATTTTTGGGACAATTTGTGCATCCCGGGGGTCTGCGCGGGGTTTGAGCAAATAACTTTGCCCCCTGGTTCCCTTTGTTTTCCTTTGGCGGGGGAAATTTGCGCTCAGACTTTAACCCTTTTAGTAGTTTTCCCTTTAAGGGTTTCCCTTCGTCCCCGCGGGAAAGGGAAAAGCTGTGTTTGTCTCATTTTTACAAACCCCGGGGGTTTAATCAGTATCGTAAGTAGGTCTAGGTGGAGCAAACAAAATTTTTCTTTGGGTAAGCGCTTGTATGCCATACAAAGCAAAATTTAGGTGCTCACCGGTCGAGCTGTTGAGGGGGGAATTTAATGTACATGAACATCTGGAAAAGCCCATTTCCCCTGTTTGTAAAACTTTGGGGTTTAAAGGTTTCCCCAGCACCTCCAGGA
The DNA here is from genome assembly GCF_026875155.1 of Cherax quadricarinatus. NCBI lineage: Eukaryota > Metazoa > Arthropoda > Malacostraca > Decapoda > Parastacidae > Cherax > Cherax quadricarinatus. The sequence continues at coordinate 29,288,225 of NC_069473.1, read as the reverse complement.
CCCTTTTCGATTTTGGGACGTTCAGCAAACCATTATCGCAGGGTGGGGGTGGGGCTCTGGGCTTGGTGAAAAAATTTAATTGGGGGCAAAGATCCCGCATTATGCCATTTATAAACCAGACCATTGTCTGACAGAAACCGTTTGGGGAAGTATGACGAAGAACAACATGCCCGGAAAGCCCCTAGCGGGCTGTTTCGGCAGTTTTTTTCCCGGAATGGGGTACAATTCCTGTACTGCTTTTAAATTATTTCCCCTTACAACAGGTGCTTATTTCCCTTCTCCCAGGTGAGAATTCGTCAACGGTCGACAGAAGTTTCTTCCCCAGGGGCCCTTTGGGAATGGGGGTCCTTTGAATGGGGTTAGGGCCCGTAATGGTCCCCCTTTTGAAAGTAGGCAAACCCCAAAAACTGGGGTACAGCTTTGGGAAAATCCCCTGCCATTTAGGGCCCGAAATATTTTATTCAGCCTGTTTTTATACTGCGGTTTCCCTTCCCCGGGGTGCGCTACACCGGGGCATTTTGGATCAACCTAAGATAGCTGGTATCATGGACTCCGGTATCACAGTTGGGAATGGTTCTTCCCGGGGGCCCCCAACTGTGGGAACACGGCACGTACTCCTTGGTTTTACCAACCCAAAACCTTCAGTGGAACGGGAGACCCTTACCTTGGGCCGGAAACGAAGGCTGGAGACCCCCAGGGTCCTGCCGTTGGGGCCTTTTCGAGAAACCTCAAAAAGGAACGAATTGCCCACACTCACGAATGCCAAATGGGCCCCGACAGGGGATCAGCTACAACATTTTTTCCCTTTCCTGGGCCCTAGCAAATTTCAGGGGTTTTTATCATTGAAAGTGAGCGACCCCCCGACAGGGTTTTTCCCCAGAGTTTCTTATTTTGCAAAAAAGGGGCCCAAAAAGGGTATATGAAACTGTGTAAAAAAACCCTTTAAAAAATAAAGGGTAGATGATATCCCGAAAATGACTCAAGGCCCTACAATGGCTAAAGCTTCCAGCTCTGTCCCCTGAATTAAAATTTACTTTTGCTTTGTAAGGACACGGTAGCATAGGCAATAGGTGTTTTCTTACCTTTTGAAATTTCCGGGGACAAGCTGCACCCAAGGGAAATTTTGCTGGCATTTGTCGTCAAGGTAAAAGCCTTGGTAAATCGGGGAACTAAGGGTTGGGGTGATGTTAAAATTTTTTCTTAAGAAAGACAAAAAACTGGTTTCCCGATCACACGGGCCCCTCAAAAGGGGCATCCTTTTGAGTAAGCGGGGCAGGGGGCGCAATGGTGGAGAAACCTGCAATTTAAAGGGGTGGTAGAAACCCGCCCCGGCCTATGAAAGGGCCCGGGCTGCATCCGCCCCTTAAAGGGGCTTGGGGGAATTTTTTCACGGCCCAGATTTTTGACCCCGTCCCCTCTTTATGCCATTTGGGGGCATACGTACCCCAAAAATTTTTTTTTCCTTTCCGGGGGGAAAAAACATTGGAGAGCTTTTCCTTAAAGGGTTTTCCCCGAGCAGCCTGTTCCCAAAACCCTGTCAAGTTTCTCGGATGTGGGCGGGGGCATCCGGCAACATGGGCTATGAGACACCTTGGTAGACCTGGCGGGCCACCCAAAGGTACGGAAAATTTTCGTCATCAAAAAAAAATAAACGTATTGGGGTTCCGTGCCAAACTGAAGGGCACCCCTGAATGGTAATAACCTTTTGGGGTTAAAAAAAGCGGTCAAAATCTGCTCTCATCATCAGGGGGGTCTGCCAGAACCCTTTAAGAGTTTAAAGTTGAAAAGACCCCTTTTTTTATCGGGCCCATGTTCTGCAAAGGTCGTTCAGGGAAATGGCAAAGGAAAGCGGTCCCGGTTTGGGAAGTCATTCAGTTTTCCCGTAAACGAAAACAGGGGGCCAGGTTCCGTCTTTTTGGGAACCAGAAAAAGCGGGCATTCCACAGGGGGTGGAAATCCCCCAATAAAATCCATCACGGAGCAAACCGTGTAATAGTTCTTCGGGGAAGACTCCGGGGCCTTTTGGCCGGCCCATAAGCAAAGGGAAAAAAAGGGGGGAGTTTCCCTTTTTTCAAGGAATTTTGGTGAGAGATCAGGGGGTCAAAACCCCTCGGAAACGCCAAACTAGTGTGACTGCAGAAAAGTGCATGATGGGAACCTGGGAAAATTTTTGGGGCCTCTTCGGATATCCCGGCAAAGCTGATCATCTTTCCCCCCCCGCACTGGCCGGGGTTGGAAAAGTCGGGAGCAACTCACCGGGGGGAACTGCACTCACGAGGAAAATCAGCTGGGGGTTTCACCCTCCACTCTCACCGGGAGAGGGAAAATTTACAAGGGCGACAAGTGAGGTATTCTTCCCCGGGGGAAAATTTTTCGACTGTGCAGGGTTTACAACAAGGACTTGCAACTTTCCACGGGTTTCCCCCGGTTTCAAAGGGTGGTTAAAGGGGAGGCCCCCTTTATCGGCATGTGTTTATTGTCAACCAGCACAGGTCCCCCTTCAAAAAACTCCCCGCTCAAGTACACCATAACAGGAAATGAGCGAGTTAGCTACAAAGTACGTCATACTTTGTTAAAACAGTAATCCCGCTCCTGTTTCCCCTGAAAACGAGTCGACAGTCGCCCGCCCACAGGATATGCGGCTTGACAATGCTGTTCTTTTTAACACGTCAGGGGTTAGAGGGGGAAGGGTTTGAAAAGGGCGTCCCCGACTGGGTTTTTATGGTAATAAGCACGGGTGGCCAGGAGGTGACGGGCAAAGAGCTCTACTTTCGAGGGCGATCAGGACAAGAGGAAACCCACCCCCGGGGAAAAATGTGCTATAAACCCCCGGTTTCCCCAATTCCGGCACGGTTTCCCGGGCCCGTACTCGAGGCCCAAACGCACGAGAAGGGGAAAATTGGAATTTTTTTCCCCTATCCGGGCTTCGGGCCAAAGGGCCCAGTTTAACCCTTAGCAGCCCAGGAAAAAAAACTCACGTAAAAATTTTTGGGGGCCTTTCCCCTGGGGCCCCTTCTAACGGAAACCCCCCCCGTCGCCCGGTTTGGAACCCCCTTAAGGTCAATGGGAAAACCCCAAAATTTCTCGTAAGAATTTTCGGAAAAATTTTGGGGCCCGGGGGCAATTTAAACCCCCTTTTAAACAAGAAAAGCTGCAGGATTACAAGGAAAATCTCTTCCCCAAGGGGCCCGAAATGAACAACCCGGCCGCAAACCCATGGGCTGCTTTAAGGGGAAAGTTTTCGGGGATGGAAGGCGGGACAAGTTCCAAAAACCCCCGAACCCGGGTTCCCCAGGAAAAACTGGCCCCGGGGGCAAAGTTGGGGCAGGGGCCGGAAAAAGGGGGGTCCACCGGGTTTTTTCCTTTTTCCATTTAAGGAGGAGGCCAAAGGGGGTTGGGGGGTCCCAACCCGTGTTTGGGGGGGACACCCTTTTTTTACGAGGGTCGGCCCGGAAGGGGAGGTAACGGGCTGGCCCCCAAACCTGGGGGGGCCTCCCCGGGGGGGCCCAAAGGGGTATAAAAGCCCAAGGGGGGGCGGTGTTTTCGGGCCCGGGAAAAGGTTTTCAGCGACCCCCCCCGGAAAAGGGGTTTCCTGGGTCCTTTGCTGGTTTCCTTTAAAGGGCTACCAAGGGCCGGGGGGAGGGAGTAGGAAAAAGGTTAAAAGGGACCCCCCCGTGCCCATAAAGAGGGTTCGCCTTGGTTGTGGGCGGGGCCCTTTCCCCTGCCTGGGTTTGGTCGGGGCCCCCCTAAAAGGGGAAAAAGTAAATTGCAACAAACCCCCCCAGGGGGTTTTTATGAACCCCGTCGGTTCCCACCGCTGCCCCCCGGGGGGTTGCAAGCAAACCGGGGAGGGAGCCCTCGGGGGGCATTTCGCGGGAAAAGGGGGGGCCCGGGGGGGGGGTGGGGGGGGTAGGCGGCTCCCCCCTCCGACGGGGAAAATCAAGGGCGGTGGGAGCGCCGTGGGCCCCGGGAAAGTGGGGTAGGGGGGGGGTGGGCTCGCTGCCCTCTCTTTCCCCCGGGGAAGTGCTAGCAGCCGGGTGAGGTAGACCCCCTTTGCTGTCCTTTTCTGCCCCGGTGGGTGGCCCGCCGGCAACTGTTGGTTGCTTT
>NC_069473.1:29265527-29283618 GCF_026875155.1 Cherax quadricarinatus | reverse complement strand
GTGATGGGGAGAGAGATGATTCTGGGGAGATGTAGTCAGTGGGGAGAGAATTGGGGGGAGATTAGTTGGGAAAAAAGGGGGGGTGGTTAGTTAAAAGAGTTGGTGGGAGAGAGATTTGGGGGGGGAAAAAAATTGGGGGGGAGAATCAGTGGTGAGAGGTAGTCAGGGGGAGGAAAATGATCAGGGGGAGAGAGATGTAGTTGGTGGAGACAGGGAGAGATGTAGTCAGTGTGAAGAATTATCATGGTAAAAAAGTAGGGTGAGAATGGTCAGGTGAAGATGTTTGGGGGAAATGGGAAAAGGTGAAAAGATGTTAAGGGAGAGTGGAGGTTAAAAGGTGTAGGTGGGGAGGGAAAAAGTTAGTAGTGGGAGGTAGTGGAGAGTTTAAAATTGGTGAGAGAGAGATCAGGGGGAGAGATGGTTGGGGAAAAATTATGTGGGAGATGTAGTCAGTGGTGAGAAGATTTTCAGTGGAGGAGATTAAGAGGGGAGAGATGTAGTCATTTGGTGAAGGGGATGTAGTCATTTGGGAGAGAGAGTAAATTTTTGGGGAAAATTAGTCGGGTGAGAGATGTAGTCAGTGGGAGAAGTTTGGGGGGGGGAATGTGGGGGAGATTTTCATTTGGGAGAGAGATGTAGCAGTGGGGAGGATGTAGGCAGGTGAAGAGAATTGGTTGGGGAGGGTTTTGCAGTGGGAAGAGATTAGTCATTTTGAGAAGGGGTTTTTGGGGGGGGTCGTGGGGAAAAGTGAGTAGTGTGAGAGAGAAATTTTCATGTGAGAGATGTTCAGGGTGAAGAGATTAGGGGAGAGATGTACAGTGTGGGGGGTAAGGGGAAGTATCAGTGGGGAGAGATTGTTGGGGGGGAAAGTGTATCAGTGTGAAGATGTAGTCGTGGGGGAGAGATGTAGTCAGGGTGAGAAGAGGTAGGGTGAGAGAGATGTGTCCCCGTGGAGAAGGGTTAGTCAGGTTTAAGGGATTATCAGTGTGAGAGATGTATCATGGGGAGAGGGCATGTGAAGAAGAGTCAGGGGGAGAATTATCAGTGTGAGGAGATTAGTCGTGGTGAGAGAATGTATCAGGGAAGAATTAGTCAGGGGGTAGTCATGGGGAGAGAGATGTAGTTTGGGGAGAGATTTAGTTGGGGGGGAGAAAATTTCCGAGAGGATTGGGGGGAAGTTGGGGAAGGGTTTTGGGGAGATTAGTCAGTGGGGAGAGAGATGTAGCATGGGGAAATTTTGTGGGGGGGGTTTCGGGGAAAAGGGGAAAAGGGAAAATGGAGGGAAATTTTGGGGGTTAGAAATTTAGGAGGTTTATGTGGAGGAATAAGTCAGTGGTGGGGAGAGATGTAAAACAGGGGAAAGGGGATGTAATTTGAGGATGTATCTGGAGAGGATGAAAACAGTGGGGGGAGAGAGTAGTCAGTGGTGGGAAAAAACAGGTGAGAGAGGATTTCAGTGTGGAGATGTAGTTTGGGGGGAAAAGATGTAGTCATGGTGAGAGAGATGGTTGGAGAAGGTAGTCAGTGTGAGAGATGTATCATGGGAAGAGAAAGGGTGAGAGAGATGGTCATGGTGGAGAGATGTGTCAGGGAGAGAGTGTTGGGGGGAGATTTTTGGGGGAAAGGTGGGGGAAAAGGGGGGTTTGGGAGAAGGGTATGGGGGAGGATTTTGGGGGGGGAGAGATTAAGGGCGAATGTAGTCATTGGGAGAGAAGAGGTTGGGGGGGGAAAAGTATCTGTGAAGAAAAAAGTCCCGTGGTGAGAGATTTAGTCGTGGTGAGAGATGTAGTCAGTGGTGAGAAGGGGTTTGGGGGAGGAAAATGTAGTCATGTGGGAGATGGTCAGGTGGAGAGAGGTAGTGGTGAGAGATTGTCAGTGTGAGAGAATGTATTTTAGTGGGGGAGTACTTGAGAGAGATTTTAATGGTGAAGATGTTGGTGAGAGAGATGTAGCAGGGTGAGGATGGAGGGTGGGGTGAGGGGTGGAAAGGTGAAATGGGGAGGGGGAAAATTTAGGGAAAAAGTAGTCAGTGGTGAGAGATGAGTCAGTGTGAGAAAAGGGGGGGGGGTTTTCAGGGGGGGAGAATTGGGGGAGAGAGATTATCATGTGAGAGAGAGATGTAGTCAGGGGGAGAGGTTTTTGGGGAGAAAGGGGGGGAAGATGTAGTCATGGGAGAAATGTTAGTGGGGAGAGATGTAGTCAGGGGGGGAGAAGATGTATCATGGGAAGAGATTTGTCAGGGTGAAAGAGTTAATGTAAGAGATGTAGTCAGTTGAAAAGAGATTTTGTGGAGAGAGAGTCAGTGGGGAAGAATCAGGTGAGAGATGTAGGGTGAAGAAGATGTAGTCAGTGGGAGAGATTTATCAGTGGTGGGGAGAGTATCATGGGGGAAAAAGGGGTTTTGAAAAGAGTAAGGGGGGGAGGTTTGGGGGGAGATTTTTTGTAGGGGGAGGTTGAAGTGGGGTGAGAGATTTGTCAGTGGAAGAGAGTAGTCAGTGGTGAGAGAGATGTGTCGTGGGGAGAGGATGAGAGGAAAGGGGGTTAGTGGGAGAGAGATGTAGTGGGGGAAGATAGTCAGGGGAGGATTGTCAGTGGGGGAAAAATGTATCATGGGAGAGAAAGGCAGGGGAAGAGATAAAATCGTGGTGGAGAGATTAGTCAGTGTGAGAGGGGATGTAAGGGCTGAGAGTAGTGGGAGAGATTATCATGGGGAGGAGATAACAGGGGAAAGGGGTTAAATTAAGAGGTTAGGGGAAAAGTAAAAAGGGGGAAAGGTTGGAGGGGGAAAAGGGGAGAGGTAGGAAAGGGTTTCGGGGGAAAGTGGAGGGGGGGAAAAGGGGGTAAAGGGGAGGGGAGAGATGGGGGGTAGTCGTGGGAAGAGATTACAGTGGGAGAGAGATTAGTCGGGGTGATAGGAAGGAGTAGTGAGGGAAAAATTGGTGGGAGAAAATAGTCATGGTGAGAGAGAGTGTAGTAGTGGTGAGAAGAATTTAAAATGGGAGAAGTGATAGTGGGAGAGATGTATCATGGTGAGGGGGATGAATCAGTGGTAGAGAGAGAGAGTCAGGGGAAGAGAGTAGTCATGGTGATAAAAGATGTGTCATGTGAGAGAGATGATCAGTGGTGAGAGAGGATTAGTCATTGGGGAAATTATGTGGAGAGGGTTGGGGGAGGGTGAGGGGGAAGGGAAGTAGTCAGTGGGGGAGAATGTATCATTGAAAAGAGAGTAGGTGGGGAGAGATGTATCAAGGGAGAGAATTTGGTTGGGGGGTTGGTGGGGAGATGTAGTCAGTTGGGGGGAAAGTAGTCAGGTGAGGAGAATGAGTCAGTGGGAAGATGTATCATGGTGAAAAGAGTGCAGTGGTGAAAGAGATTAGTCAGTGGTGAAGAGAATATCAGTGGGGAGAGAAGGGTGTTAATTTAAAAAGAGATTAGTCAGTGGTGAAGGGTTTGGGGGAAAAGGTGGAAAATTTTTGGGGGAGATGAACATGGGAAGGGTGTAGTCAGTGGAAAGAGATGTTCAGTGGTGAGAGAGATGATCAGTGGTGGGGAGACGTAGTCAGGTAGAGAGATTAGTCATGGGGAAAAAAAATGAGTCATGTGAGAGAGATGTAGTCAGGGTAGAGGGACGGGTGAGAAGTGTAGCAGTGGGGAGAAGATGTATCATGGGAAGAAGATGTATCAGGTGAGAGAGATGTATCAGGGGGAGAGATTATTTAGTGGTGAGGAGAGAAACAGTGGTAGAGAGATGTAGTCATGGTGGAAAAAAGGGGAAAAGAAGTCAGGGAGAGAGATGTATCATGGTGAGAGAGATGTAGTCATGGGTGAGAGAGAGATGTATCATGTGGGAAAATTTCAGTGGGGAGAGAGATGTATCATGGGGAGAATGTAGTCAGGGTGAGAGAGATGTGAATGGGGAGAGAGTAGTCCCGTGTGAGAGAGAATTTTCAGGGGGGAGAGATGATCAGTGGGGAGAGAGATTAGCAGTGGTGAGAAGATAGTCATGGGGGAAGAGAGTAGTCAGTTGAAGAGATTAGCATTGAGAGAGATGTAGTCAGTGGTGAGAAAATTTTGGGGGGGGAGAGTGAAGGTGGAAAGTGTATGGGGGGGGAGAGAGTTAGTCATGGTGAAGAGAGATGAGTCAGTGGTGAAATTCAGTGTGAAAGAAATAGCCCTGGTGAGAGAGATGTATCAGGGGAGAGAGAATGTAGTCAGTGGAGAAACATGGGAGAAGATGACTGTAGAAAGATTAGTTGTGGGGAAAGGAGGGTTTAGGGTAGAAAAATTAGCATGTGAGAGGGTATCAGGGAGAGAGTGAAAAGGGGTGGAGAGAGATGTAGTCGTGGTGAAAAGAATGTAGTCTGGTTAGAGAGATGTAGTCAGTGGGGGGTTGGCATGGTGAGAGAGAGGTATAGGTAAGATTAGTCAGTGTGAGAGAGATGTATCAGTGGGGAGAGGAAAATTTGGGAGAAGAGGAAAGTTTGGGGAAGAATGTAGCAGGGTTTAAGAAGATGTAGTCATGGTGAGAGAGATGTATCAGTGGTGAGAAAAAAATGTAGTCAGTCTGGGGAGAGATGTATCGTGGTGAGAGAATGAGCATGGGGAGGAGATTCAGTGGTGAGAAAGATGGGGAAGATGAATGTGGGAGAAAATTGGGGGAGAGAGATGTATCATGGGGAGGAGAGTAGTCAGGTTTGGGGAGAGGATTAGCATGTGAGAGAGATGTATCAGGGGAGAAAGATTTATCAGGGTGAGAGAGAGAAAGGGGGAGAAATGAGCATGGGGAAAAGATGTATCAGTGGGAAGAGATGAAATCCGGGGGGGAAGAGTAGTCAGGGTGAGAGGAATTATCAGGGGAAAAAGATGTATCATTTGGAGGAGAGATGTTCAAAATGGGGGAGATTAGTCAGTGGTGGAGAAGTAGTCAGTGGGAAGAGAATAATTGGTGGAGAGATTTTCAGTGGGAGAGAATGTAGTCAGGGTGGGGAGAGTAGTCGTGGGGAGAGGATGTATCAAATGTGAAGAAGATGTATCATGGGAGAGAGATTTCTGGTGGGGAGGAAAAAGTCATGGTGAGAGAGAGATTAGTCATGGTGAGAGATTTTAGTCATGGTGAGAGAATTAGTCATTGGGAAATTTTTGAGAGAGAGTCAGTGGTGAGAGAGATGTATCGTGGGGAAAGATGTTCATGGTAGAGAGATGTATCCGGGGGAGAAGATGTAGTATGGTAGAGGGGAAAGTATCCGGTGAAGAGGATGTAGTCAGTGGGAGAAATTTTAGTCAGGGTGAGAAATTTAGTCAGGTGAGAGAAGTATCTGGGAAAATGATCAGTGGGAGAATGTATCAGTGGTGAGAGAGATTTGTGTGTGAGAGAGAGATGATTGGGAGAGATGTATATGGGGAGAGAGATGAATCAGTGGTGAAGAGAGATGGTCAGGGGGGAAAAAGGGGTGTATCAGGGTTAGAGAATTTCGTGGAAGAGTGAGTCATTGGGAAGAGATGTAGTCAGTGGTAGGAGATTTTGGGGGGGAAGAGAATGGTAAGAGATTTAGTCAAATTGAAGAAGATGTAGTCAGTGGTGAGAGAGAGTCATGGGGAGAGAGATTAGTCAGGGGTGAGAGAGAGATGGGAAAAGGGAGAGATTATCTGGTGAAGAGAGATCATGGGGGAGAGATTTTGGGGGGGGAAGAGATGTAGAGGGTGAAAAGGTGAGGGGGAAGAGGAAAGGGGGAAAAAATGGGAGGGGAGAAGTTTGGTTTGGGAGAAAAGAGAGTAGTCAGGGGGAAAAGAGATGAGCAGTGGAGAGAAGTTAGTTGGGGGGAAAAGTAGTCATGTGAGAGAGATGTATCAGTGTGGGGGAGAGATTATCATTGGGAGGGGGTAGTCAGTGGTGGAAGAAGAAGTGTGGGGGAAAAATGGTCAGGGGTGAGAAGATTAAGGGGGGATAGAGAGAAAGTTGGGGGGAGAAGATGTGTCATGGTGAAGAGATTATCATGGGAGAGAAATGTATAGTGGGAGGAGGGGATCATGGGGAAGGGAGATGTATCGGGAGAGGAGAAGTTGGGGGGAAAAAGTTGGGGGGGAAGGAATAGGTGAAGAAGATGTAGCAGTGGAGAGAGAGGAGGGGGAAAGTTAGTTTGGGGAGAGAGATGTATCGTGGTGGAAGAGGGGGGAGAGTAGTCAGTTTGGGGAAGAGATGAACCCTGGTGAGAGAGAGATGTATCAGTGTGGGGGGAAAAATGTAGTCAGGGGGATAGAGAGATGTAGTCAGTGGGGGGAGAGATGTATCAGTGGGGAGATTTAGTATTTGGTAAAAGAGTAGTCAGTGGTAGAAGAGATTATCATGGGGATGAGAGATGTAGTTTTGGAGAAAAGTCATTTGGGAAGAGTAGGGGGGGGGGGGAAGGGGTGAGGGGATTTAAGGAGAGAAGTGTAGGGGAGAATGAATTGGAGAGAGATTATCGGGTGAGAGAGTATCAGGTTAAAAAAAATTAGGTGGAGAGAATTTTGTGGGGAAAAAATTTGGGGGGGAAGAGATGATCAGTGGGAGAAAGTAGTCATGGTGAAGAGATGTATTCATGGGGAGAAGATGTAGTCATGGTAAAAAAAGATGTTGGGGGGGGGAGAGATGATCAGTGGAGAAGAAGATGTGTAGTTTGGGGGAGAGAGATGTAGTCATGGTGGGAGAGAAGTTCAGTGGGGGAGAGAGTAGTCATGGTGAGAAGGTTATCAGTGGTGAAAAAGATGTATCAGTGGAAAAGAATTTATGTGGGAGAGAATTATTGGGGAGAGAGAGTAGTCAGTGGGGAGAGAAGGGGAGGGGGGGGAGAATAAAAAGGGGAAAAGAGATGTATCAGGGTGAGAATGTAGTTTGAAGAGATGTATCAGTGTGAGAGAGATGTACAGGGTGGGGTTAGTTTGGGGGGAAAGGGGGAGATGGGAAATTTGGGAAAAGGGTGGGAAAGGGGAAAGGGTTTAAAAGGAAAATTATCAGTGGTGAGAGAGATTATCAGTGTGAGAGAGATGTAGTCAGTGGTGAGAGAGATGTAGTCAGTGTGGGGAGATGTAGTCAGTGTGAGAGAGATGTAGCAGTGGAGAGAGATGTAGTCAGTGGGGAGAGAGATTAGTCAGTGGTGAGAGAGAGAGATGTAGTCAGTGGTGAGAGAGAGATGTATCAGTGGTGAGAGAGAAGTTCAGTGGTGAAGAGAGATGTAGTCAGTGGTGAAAGAGATGTAGTCAGTGGTGAGAGAGATGTTTGTCAGTGTGAGAGAGAGATGTAGTCAGTGGTGAGAGAAGATGTAGTCAGTGGGAAGAGATGTTTGTCAGTGGTGAGAGAGATGTAGTCAGTGGTGAGAGAGATGTAGTCGTGGTGAGAGAGATGTAGTCAGTGGTGAGAGAGATGTAGTCAGTGGGGAGAGAGATGTAGTTTATGGTGAGAGAGATGTAGTCCCTGGTGAGGAGATTAGTCAGTGGGGAGAGAGATGAAATCGTGGTGAGAAAAAGATGTAGTCAGGGGAGAGAGAAGATGTAGTCATTGAAGAGAGATGTTTTCAGTGGTGAGAGAGAGATGAGTTCAGTGGTGAGGAGAGATGTATCAGGGTGAGAGAGATGTAGTCAGTGGGGAAGAGATTATCAGTGGTGAGAGGGGATGTAGTCAGTGGTGAGAGAGATGTAGTCAGTGGTGAGAGAGATTTTAGTCAGTGTGAGAGAGATGTAGTCAGTGGTAGAGAGATGAGTCAGTGGGGAGAGAGAAAGTATCAGTGGTGAGAGAGATGTATCAGGGTGAGAAGATGTAGTCAGTGGTGAGAGAGATGAAAATCCAGGTGAGAGAGATGTATCAGTGGTGAGAGAGATGTAGTCAGTGGTGAGAGAGATTGTCAGTGGAGAGGAAAATGTAGTCAGTGGTGAGAGAGAGATGTAGTCAGTGGGGAGAGAGAGATGTAGTCAGTGGTGAGAGAGATGTAATCAGTGGTGGGGAGAGATGTAGTCAGTGGTGAGAGAGAGATTAGTCAGTGGTGAGAGAGATGTAGTCAGTGGAAGAGATGTATCAGTGGTGAGAGAGATGTTAGTCATGGTGAGAGAGATTAGTCCAGTGGTGAGAGAGAAGTATCAGTGGTGAGAGAGATGTAGTCAGTGGGGAGAGAGATGTAGTCAGTGGTGGAAAAGAATGTAGTCAGTGGGAGAGAAGATGTAGTCAGTGGTGAGAGAGAAAGTTTAGTGGTGAGAGAGATGTAGTCCGTGGTGAGAGAGAGGAAAGTAGTCAGTGGTGAGGGGAGATGTAGTCATGTGAGAGAGATGTATCAGTGGGGAAGGAGATGTATTTAGTGGGAGAGAGATGTAGTCATTTGGGGAGAGAGATGTAGTCAGTGGTGAAGAGATGTAGTCATGGTGAGAGAGAGTTCATGTGAAGAGATGAGTCAGTGTGAGAGAGATGTAGTCAGTGGTGAGAGAGATGTAGTCAGTGTGAGAGAGATGTAGTTTAGTGGTGAGAGAGAAAGTATCAGTGGTGAGGAGAGATGTAGTCAGTGTGAGAGAGAGATGTAGTCAGTGTGAGAGAGAGTGTAGTCATGGTGAGAGGAGATGTAGTCCCTGGTGGAGAGAGATGTAGGGGCAAAAATGTGAGGGAGAGAGATGTATCAGTTGGTGAGAGAGATGTAGTTTAGTGTGAAGAGATGTAGTCAGTGGTGAGAGAAAATGTAGTCCCGTGGTGAAGAGAGTAGTCAGTGGTGAGAGAGATGTATCCCGTGGGGAGAGAGGATGTAGTCATGGTGAAGAGATGTTTTCCAAATGTGAAGAGAGATGTAGTCAGTGGTGAGAGAAAGTAGTCAGTGGTGAGAGAGATGTATCAGTGGGGAGGAGATGTAGTCATGGTGAGAGAGATGTAGTCAGTGGTGGAAAAGATGTAGTCATGGTGAGAGAGAAAGTAGTCCCGTGGTGAGAGAGATGTAGTCAGTGGTGAAGAGGGTGTAGTCAGTGGTGAGAGAGATGTAGTCAGTGGGAGAGAGATGTAGTCAGTGGTGAAGAGATGTAGTCAGGTTTGGGGAGATGTAGTCCATGGTGAGAGAGATTTAGCAGTGGTGAGAGAGATGTAGTCAGTGGTGAAGAAGTAGTCAGTGGTGAAGAGATGTAGTCAGTGGTGAGAGAGATGTAGTCAGTGGTGAGGAGAGATGTAGTCAAATGGTGAGAGAGAGATTAGTCAGTGGTGAGAGATTTAAGTCAGTGGTGAGAGAGATTAGTCAGGTGGAAAAGTATCAGTGGTGAGAGAGATGTAGTCAGGGTGAAAAGATGTAGTCAGTGGTGAGAAGATGTAAGTCCCGTGTGAGAGAGATGTAGTCAGTGGGGAGAGAGATGTAGTCAGTGGTGAGAGAGATGTAGTCAGTGGTGAGAGAGATGTAGTCAGTGGTGAGAGGATTAGTCCAGTGGTGAGAGAGATGTAGTCAGTGGGGAGAGAGATGTAGTCAGTGGGAGAGAGATGTAGTCAGTGGTGAAGAGAGATGTAGTCAGTGGTGAGAGAGATGTAGTCAGTGGTAGGAGATGTAGTCATGGTGAAGAGATGTAGTCAGTGGTAGAGAGATGTATCAGTGGTGAAGAGATGTAGTCCCGTGGTGAAGAGATGTAGTCAGTGGTGAGAGAGATGTAGTCAGTGGTGAGAGAGATGTAGTCAGTGTGAGAGAGATGTAGTCAGTGGTGAGAGAGATGTAGTCAGTGGTGAGAGAATGTAGTCCATGGTGAGAGAGAGTATCAGTGGTGAGAGAGATGTAGTCATTGGTGAGAGAGATGTAAATCAGTGGTGAGAGAGATGTAGTCCATGGAGAGAGATGTAGTCATGGTGGGGAGGAAGTAAACAGTGGTGAGAGAGATGTATCATGGTGAGAGAGATGTAAGTCCCTGGTGAGAGAGATGTATCCCGTGGTGAGAGATGTAGTCAGGTGAGAAGTAGATTGGTAAGATGGTGTGAGAGAGATGTAGTCATGGTGAGAGAGATTAGTCAGTGGTGAGAGAGATGTAGTCATGGTGAGAGAGATGTAGGTCAGTGGGGAGAGAGGGTGTAGTCCATGGTGAGAAAATGTAGTCAGTGGTGAGAGAGATTTAGTCAGTGGTGAAGAGATGTAGTCAGTGGGGAGAGAGAAAGTAGTCAGTGGTGAGAGAGATGTAGTCAGTGGTGGAGAGAGATGTTCATGGTGAAGAGATGTATTCAGTGGTGAGAGAGATGTATCATGGTGGGGAGAGATGTAGTCAGTGGTGAGAGATGTATCGTGGTGAGAGATGATGTAGTCAGTGGTGAAGAGATGTAGTCAGTGGTGAGAGAGAGTAGCAGTGGTGAAAGATGTAGTCAGTGGTGAGAGAGATGTAGTCAGTGTGAGAGAGAGTATGTGAGAGAGATGTAGTCAGTGTGAAGATGTAGTCAGTGGTGGAGAGATGTAGTCAGGTGAGAGATGTAGTCAGGTGGAGAGATGTAGTCATGGTGAGAGAATGTAGTCAGTGGGGAGAGATGTAGTCAGTGTTGAGAAGATGTAGTCAGTGGTGAAGAGTGTAGTCAGTGTGAAAATGAGTCATGGAAGAGATGTAGTCCCGTGGTGAGAGAGATGTAGTCAGTGGGGAAGAGATGTAGTCAGTGTGAGAGAGATGTAGTCAGTGGTGAGAGAAAATGTTTGTCAGTGGGGGAGAGAGATGTAGTCAGTGGTGAGAGAGATTGTAGTTTAGTGGTGAGAAGGGTGTAGTCATGGTGAGAGATGTATCAGTGGTGAGAGAAAATGTAGTCAGGGGGTGAGAGAGAAGTATCATTTGGGGAGAGGGGATGTATCGTGGTGAGAGAGATGTATCCTGGTGAGAGAGATGAGTCAGTGGTGAAGAGATGTAGGGCAGTGGTGAGAGAGATGTAGTCAGTGGTAGAGAGATGTAGTCAGTGGTGAGAGAGATCAGTTGGGAGAGAGAATTTGCAGTGTGAGAGAGTTTAGTCATGTGAAGAGGGTGTAGTCATTTGGGGGAGAGAGTATCATGGGGAGAGAGATGTGTCAGTGTGAGAAGATGTAGTCAGTGGGGAAAGAGAATACATAGTAAGGAGTAGTCTGGTGAGAAGATGACGTGTGAAAAATTTTCATGGTGAAAAGAGTTTATCAGTTTAGTCTTGTCAGTTAAGAAATTAGTCAGTGGTAGAATGTTCGTTAAAGGTGTATTTAGTCTGAAATGTTTTTGTTTTCTCTTCTGGAAATTCCATTGTTAGAATGTTCTGGGGAAGTGTATTCTTATGTATCAGTTAGGGTAGTCAGTGTTTTTCACTCTGTTCCACTCGTTGTCTTGTGGGTGATCGTCTTCTTGCTTTCCCGTTTTTTGTCTTGCCTGCTTGCTCGTCTCGTTTTCTCGTCGCTGTCTCTGTCCCGTCTCTGTCTCTGTTCCCTTAGTCTCTTTTCTCGGCTCTTCTCTGTTTCTTCTCTGTTTGCTGTCCCTGTCTTGTCTCTGTTACTGTCTCTTGTTTCTGTCTGCTGCTCTGCTCTGTCTCCGTCTCTGTCCCGTCTCGTCTCTGCTCTGTCTACTGTCCTGTTCTGTCTCGGGCCCCTGTCTCTGTCTCTGTCTCTGTCTCTGCCTCTGTTCTCTGTCCTCTGTCTCTGTCTCTTCTCGTCTCTGTCCTCTGGCTCTGTCTCTGTCTCTGCCTCTGTCTCTGCCTCTGTCTCTGTCTCTGCCTCTGTCTCTGCCTCTGTCTCTGTCTCTGTCTCTGTCTCTGTCTCTGCCTCTGTCTCTGTCTCTGCCTCTGTCTCTGTCTCTGTCTCTGTCTCTGCCTCTGTCTCTGTCTCTGTCTCTGTCTCTGCCTCTGTCTCTGTCTCTGTCTCTGTCTCTGCCTCTGTCTCTGCCTCTGTCTCTGTCTCTGTCTCTGTCTCTGTCTCTGTCTCTGCTCCTGTCTCTGTCTCTGTCTCTGTCTCTGTCCTCTGCCTCTGTCTCTGCCTCTGTCTCTGTCTCTGTCTCTGTCCTGTCTCTGTCTCTGTCTCTGTCTCCGTCTCCGCCTCTGTCTCTGTCTCTGTCTCTGTCTCTGCCTCTGTCTCCGTCTCCGTCTCTGTCTCTGTCTCTGTCTCTGGCTCTGTCTCTGTCTCTGTCTCTGCCTCGTCTCTGTGTCTCTGTCTCTGCCTCTGTCTCCGTCTCTGTCCTCTGTCTCGTCTCTGCTCTGTCTCTGTCCTCTGTCTCCTGTCTCCTGTCTCTGCCTCTGTCTCTGTCTCTGTCTCTGTCTCTGCCTCTGTCTCTGTCTCTGTCTCTGTCTCTGTCTCTGTCTCTGTCTCTGCCTCTGTCTCTGTCTCTGCCTCTGCCTCTGTCTCTGTCTCTGTCTCTGTCTCTGTCTCTGCCTCTGTCTCTGTCTCTGCCTCTGTCTCTGTCTCTGTCTCTGTCTCTGTCTCTGTCTCTGCCTCTGTCTCTGTCTCTGTCTCTGCCTCTGTCTCTGTCTCTGTCTCTGTCTCTGTCTCTGCCTCTGCCTCTGTCTCTGTCTCTGTCTCTGCCTCTGTCTCTGTCTCTGCCTCTGCCTCTGTCTCTGTCTCTGTCTCTGTCTCTGTCTCTGCCTCTGTCTCTGTCTCTGTCCTCTGCCTCTGTCCTCCGTCTCTGTCTCTGTCTCTGTCTCTGTATCTGCCTCTGTCTCTGTCTCTGTCTCTGTCTCTGCCTCTAGTCTCTGTCTCTGTCTCTGCCTCGCCTCTGTCTCTGCTCTGTCTCTGCCTCTGTCTCCGTCTCCGTCTCTGTCTCTGTCTCTGTCTCTGTCTCTGTCTCTGGCTCTGTCTCTGCCTCTGTCTCTGTCTCTGTCTCTGTCTCTGCCTCTGTCTCTGCCTCTGTCTCTGTCTCTGTCTCTGTCTCTGGCTCTGGCTCTGTCTCTGTCTCTGTTCTGTCTCTGTCTCTGTCTCTGCCTCTGTCCTCTGTCTCTGTCTCTGTCTCTGTCTCTGTCTCTGTCTCTGTCTCCGTCTCCGCCTCTGTCTCTGTCTCTGTCTCTGCCTCTGTCTCCGTCTCCGTCTCTGTCCTCTGTCTCTGTCTCTGGCTCTGTCTCTGTCTCTGTCTCTGCCTCTGTCATCTGTCTCTGTCTCTGCCTCTGTCTCCGTCTCTGTCTCTGTCTCTGTCTCTGTCTCTGGCTCTGTCTCTGTCTCTGTCTCTGTCTCTGTCTCTGCCTCTGTCTCTGTCTCTGTCTCTGTCTCTGCCTCTGTCTCTGTCTCTGTCTCTGTCCTCTGTCTCTGTCTCTGCCCTCTGTCTCTGTCTCTGCCTCTGCCTCGTCTCTGTCCTCTGTCTCTGTCTCTGTCTCTGTCTCTGTCTCTGTCTCTGTCTCTGCCTCTGTCTCTGTCTCTGTCTCTGTCTCTGTGTCTCTGTCTCTGCCTCTGTCTCTGTCTCTGTCTCTGCCTCTGTCTCTGTCTCTGTCTCTGTCTCTGTCTCTGCCTCTGCCTCTGTCTCTGTCTCTGTCTCTGCCTCTGTCTCTTGTCTCTCCTCTGCCTCTGTCTCTGTCTCTGTCTTCTGTCTCTGTCTCTCCTCTGTCTCTGTCCTCTGTCTCTGCCTCTGTCTCCGTCTCTGTCTTCTGTCTCTGTCTCTGTATCTGCCTCTGTCTCTGTCTCCTGTCCTCTGCCTCTGTCTCTGTCTCTGTCTCTGTCTCTGCCTCTGTCCTCTGTCTCTGTCTCTGCCTCTGTCTCCGTCTCTGTCTCTGTTCTCTGTCCTCTGTCTTCTGTCTCGGCTCTGTCTCTGTCTCTGCCTCTGTCTCTGTCTCTGTCTCTGTATCTGCCTCTGTCTCTGTCTCTGTCTCTGCCTCTGTCTCTGTCTCTGCCTCTGTCTCTGCCTCTGTCCTCTGCCTTGTCTCGCCTCTGTCTCTGTCTCTGCCTCTGTCTCTGCCTCTGTCTCCTGCCTCTGTCTCTCCTCTGCCTCTGTCTCTGTCTCTATGCCTCTGTCTCTGCCTCTGTCTCTGCCTCTGTCTCTGCCTCTGTCTCTGCCTCTGTCTCTGTCTCTCTGTCTCTGTCCCTGTCTCCTGTCTCTTTTTCTGTCTCTGTGTCTGTCTGTCTGTCTGTCTCTCTCTCTCTCTCTCTCTCTCTCTCTCTCTCTCTCTCTCTCAGACTGATAATCTCCGCCTCAGGTTATTGAGGTTGATACCGCGACTTATCCGATTATATATGAGATAAATTTGGACAAGTGTGGGCGGGGTCCACTTTCAACTTTTTTCTTCCTTCCTCCTCCTCCCCCTCCCCTCCCCCTCCTCCACCACCTCCACCTCCACCTCCTCCACCACACCTCCCCCTCCTCCACCACCTCCACCCCTCCTCCTTCCTTCTTGAGAGAGATAAATCATCTTGATAATTTTTATGCCTAAAGTCAAGATGGAAGGAGGTGTGGTGGTCTGCTGGCCTCCGCTAGTTAGAAGAGATTTCATAACTCAGCCTTGTGTGGGTGTGTGTGGGAGGGTGTATGTGTGGGTGTATGTGTGGGTGTGTCTGGGGGGTGTGGGGGTGTGTAGTAGCAGCAGTATCGTTCAGACTGAAGACTCTTTGGGTAAAACGTTACCACTGTGACGTTTCCAAACTGTCCACTAGTGCCCTTTCGCCCAACTTGTCGGAATCACCACACCATTGACAGTCACTGAGACGTGTCTACAGGGGTCGCATTCCAACTGCTTTCCCCCCTTCCCCTCCTCCTTCAGTCTATTACTGTACTCAGTTTCTGTGCTGAGCTGGTCAAGTGGGTGGGTGTGAATGGTTAGTTTAGAGAAGATCCTGCCTAGTTTGGGCCAGTAGGCCTGCTGCAGTGTTCCTCCACTCACATTTTCTTGTACTGTTTTGAACCCGTGTGTGGAAGTTACTTACGCTTTCCCTCTCTCTCTCGTGAAGCTGAAAATGTTAGTTCTGACATCTGTGCCGCGTCTCTGTCTTTTTACACAGGGTTTAGCAAGGTTAGGCTCCCGGTTCCTAACTTTATTTACAGGCCAAGAGCTGTTACCTACATCAGCTCATTTGAAAGCCTTTTATTGTGATGAACCCTGACCTGCGTGGTTGACACACTATGAACCCTGATCTGTGTGGTTGACACACTATGAACCCTGACCTGCGTGGTTGACACACTATGAACCCTGACCTGCGTGGTTGACACACTATGAACCCTGACCTGCGTGGTTGACACACTATGAACCCTGACCTGCGTGGTTGACACACCATGAAGCCTGACCTTCCTGGTTGACACACTATGAACCCTGACCTGCGTGGTTGACACACTATGAACCCTGACCTCCGTGGTTGACACACTATGAACCCTGACCTCCGTGGTTGACACACTATGAACCCTGACCTCCGTGGTTGACACACTATGAACCCTGACATCCGTGGTTGACACACACTATGAACCCTGACCTCCGTGGTTGACACACTATGAACCCTGACCTCCGTGGTTGACACACTATGAACCCTGACCTCCGTGGTTGACACACCATGATGCCTGACCTGCATGGTTGACACACTATGAACCCTGACCTTCCTGGTTGACACACTATGAACCCTGACCTTCCTGGTTGACACACTATGAACCCTGACCTGCGTGGTTGACACACTATGAACCCTGACCTCCGTGGTTGACACACTATGAACCCTGACCTCCGTGGTTGACACACCATAAACCCTGACCTGCATGGTTGACACACTGTGAACCCTGACCTGCATGGTTGACACACTATGAACCCTGACCTGCATGGTTGACACACCATGAACCCTGACCTGCATGGCTGACACACCATGAACCCTGACCTGTGTGGTTGACACACTATGAACCCTGACCTGCATGGTTGACACACTATGAACCCTGACCTGCATGGTTGACACACCATGAACCCTGACCTGCGTGGTTGACACACCATGAGCCCTGACCTGCGTGGTTGACACACCATGAACCCTGACCTGCGTGGTTGACACACTATGAACCCTGACCTGCGTGGTTGACACACTATGAACCCTGACCTGCGTGTTGACACACTATGAACCCTGACCTGCGTGGTTGACACACTATGAACCCTGACCTGCATGGTTGACACACCATGAAGCCTGACCTTCCTGGTTGACACACTATGAACCCTGACCTGCGTGGTTGACACACTATGAACCCTGACCTCCGTGGTTGACACACTATGAACCCTGACCTCCGTGGTTGACACACTATGAACCCTGACCTCCGTGGTTGACACACTATGAACCCTGACATCCGGTGTTGACACACTATGAACCCTGACCTCCGTGGTTGACACACTATGAACCCTGACCTCCGTGGTTGACACACTATGAACCCTGACCTCCGTGGTTGACACACCATGATGCCTGACCTGCATGGTTGACACACTATGAACCCTGACCTTCCTGGTTGACACACTATGAACCCTGACCTTCCTGGTTGACACACTATGAACCCTGACCTGCGTGGTTGACACACTATGAACCCTGACCTCCGTGGTTGACACACTATGAACCCTGACCTCCGTGGTTGACACACCATAAACCCTGACCTGCATGGTTGACACACTGTGAACCCTGACCTGCATGGTTTGAAACACTATGAACTCCTGACCTGGCAAATGGTTGAACACACAAGAAGCCCTGAACCTGCATGGCTACACACCCATTGAACCCTGACCTGTGTGGGTTGACAACACTATGAGAACCCTGATCCTGATGGTTTGACGACACTATGAACCCTGACCTCAATGGTTACACACCATGAACCCTGACCATGCGTGTTGACGACACCATGAGCCCTGACGCTGCGTGGTTGACATTGACACACGCATGACCCCTGACTGCTTGGTTGACACACTATAACCCTGACCTGCGTGGTTGACACACTAGCCGAGGTGGCCAGAAGAGCTCAGAAAGGGGGGAGCACAATACAAGTTATGGGTGATTTCAATCAGAGGAGATTGACTGGTGAAAACCTGGAACCCCATGGGGGTCCCGAAACATGGGAGCCAGATGATTATGTGGTACTTGGAAAACCTTATGCAACAATATATTAGAGACACTACTAGAGATGATTCCAGCAAGACTGGACCTTGTATTCACTATGCGTAGTTCGGTCATCGAGGATATCACGTATAAAGTTCCCCATGGGGAACAATTGAAGCATGTGGTTCTGTGCTTTGACTACGTAGTTAGCTACAAAGTGGAGAACAGTAGCAGGAATAGGACGGGAAAACTCAAACTACAAAAGGAAGACTACACAGGGATTAGGGAACTTCCTGCAAGAACTTCATTGGGAAGATAAACTGGCAGGAAAACCAGTAAAAAGAAATGATGGACTATGTGACATCAAAATGCAAGAGGCAGAGGAGAGGGTTTGTTCCCAATGGAAACAGAAATAAAGGAAGACCAATATCGAGTCCCTTTGGTTCACCGCAGAGTTTAGGGTAGGCAGAAAAACTAGGTGCACTAGAGAACTGGGAAAAGGTAACAGAAGACAAAGGACGCCAGGAAAATAAAGATATTCATCCGAATAGCCAGAAACGAATATGCACAGATAATAATGAGGCTCGGCGGCGATAAAACGAAAATGACAACAACGCATCGAAAATCAAGTCTGACACCGAAGCTGATTTTGTTATAGCCACATCATGAGGAAACAACAGTCAAGGACCAAGGTAAACAGGCTAAAGGAAGGATGGTGAGGAGTTCACAAGAAACGACCAAGAGTATGTGAGGAGCTCAACATGAGATTATAAGAAGTATTACAGTGGAAACAGTAGTCTTCCAGGAATTCAAGTACAGCGAGATTCAATAACATACCACTGAGAAAACTGGGCAAATACCTTGAGGTATGAAATGCAAATGTAGACCCAATTTTTTTTAAAAAGGAGACAGACAGGAGGCATTAAACTACAACCCTGTGGTCACTTAACGTGTAAATTTTTTATGCAAGGTCTTGGAGAAGAACACAGAATGAGAGTGGAGAGCACCTGGAAAGGAACAAGCATAAAAACGACAACTTCGCAAGGTTTCAGGGAAGGAAACTCCTGACACAAACCTAACTGGAGTTTTATGACATGTGTGACAGAAGTAAGGACACAGAGACGGGTGGATAGAACTTCCAGTTTTCTTGGAGACAGCAAGAAGGCCTTCGACAC
>NC_069473.1:29224676-29265027 GCF_026875155.1 Cherax quadricarinatus | reverse complement strand
GGGCAAAACAGAGACAGAGAGAGGCAGAGGCAGAGGCAAGAGGAAAGGGGACAGAGACAGGACAGAGGCAAGAGACAGAAAAAGAGACAGAGACACAGACAGAGGCAGAGACAGAGGCAGAGACAGACGCAGAGACAGAGACAGAAAGACGGGCACAGACAGAGACAGAGGCAGAGACAGAGACAGAGACAGAGGCAGAGACAGAGAAAGAGACAGAGACAGAGGCAGAGACAGAGGCAGAGACAGACGCAGAGACAGAGACAGAAAGACGGGCAGAGACAGAGACAGAGGCAGAGACAGAGACAGAGACAGAGGCAGAGACAGAGACAGAGACAGAGACAGAGGCACAGACAGAGCCAGAGGCAGAGACAGAGGCAGAGACAGAGACAGAGGCAGAGACAGAGGCAGAGACAGAGAGAGAGGCAGAGACAGAGAGAGAGGCAGAGGCAGAGACAGAGGCAGAGACAGAGACAGAGACAGAGACAGAGACAGAGACAGAGGCAAAGACAGAGGCAGAGACAGAGAAAGAGGCAGAGACAGAGAGAGAGGTAGAGACAGGGATTCCAGACAATATCCAGGGATTCCAGTCACTATCCAAGGATTCCAGACACTATCCAGGGATTCCAGACAATGTCCAGGGATTCCAGACAATATCCAAGGATTCCAGACAATATCCAGGGATTCCAGACAATATCCAGGGATTCCAGTCACTATCCAAGGATTCCAGACACTATCCAGTGATTCCAGACAATATCCGGGGATTCCAGACAATATCCAGGGATTCCAGACAATATCCAGGGATTCCAGTCACTATCCAAGGATTCCAGACACTATCCAGGGATTCCAGACAATATCCAGGGATTCCAGACAATATCCTGGGATTCCAGACAATATCCAGGGATTTCAGACAATAACCAGGGATTCCAGACAATATCCAGGGATTTCAAACAATATCCAGGGATTCCAGACAATATCCAGGGATTCCAGACAATATCCAGGGATTCCAGACAATATCCAGAGATTCCAGACAATATCCAGGGATTCCAGACAATATCCAGGTATTCCAGCCACTATCCAGTGATTCCAGACAATATCCAGGGATTGCAGACAATATCCAGGGATTCCAGACAATATCCAGGGATTCTAGACAATATACAGGGATTCCAGTCACTATCCAAGGATTCCAGACACTATCCAGGGATTCCAGACAATATCCAGTGATTCCAGACAATATCCAGGAATTCCAGACAATATCTAGGCTTTCTCTTGTTATAACTCCTATTTTTATTCCTCTTCCTCCTCCCAGAGTTGTGACTGTCAAGGTGTGTGTGTCAGGACAGGAGCAAATTTATGTTCAAAGTGAAACCATAAATCTTGTGTGCTGGTTACTGTGTGTTTGAGGGGGGGCCCCCCACCCTCTCAACCATCTGTGTGTGTGTGAGGGGCCCCACCCTCTCAACCATCTGTGTGTGTGTGTGGGGGGGGCCCCCACCCTCTCAACCATCTGTGTGTGTGTGAGGGGCCCCACCCTCTCAACCATCTGTGTGTGTGTGAGGGGGGGCCCCCCACCCTCTCAACCATCTCTCATCACTACCTAAGAACGTACGAGGGCCCCTATCCTCAACCATCTCTCATCACTGCCTAAGAACGTACGAGGGCCCCCACCCTCTCATCCATCCCTTATCTCTACCTGAAGACGAATAAGGACCCCTTCTTCTCCTTCACTATCATCCTTCGTCCCCCACTCTACCGACGGACTTTGTCGGGGTAATAAAGAGACGAGGCTGGACAGTTTACCACAATATTGAGAATTTAGTTGAGTTACTCCTTTATATGTCACGACCGGCCATTGATCTGTCTCTCTCTCTTACACCACACAAAACCCAACACACACAACACCAACAAAACCCCCAACCAACACACCCCACACCCCAAAACACACCACACACACAACACACACCACTAATAACAGAAAAAAAATTAAAAAAGGGTAAACTTTTTTAGTAAGAACCACTGGGAAAAAGCATTAAGGGGAGCAACAGGCGAGGGATCACAGGACAGACTTGACGAAAACTTGTCACTTTAAAACCCATTTTTAAGTGGCTGGATTTGTGGATTTACAGAGATTTCGAACCGGAACTGGCTTACTTCGGGGATGTCAGAGAGAGTCGAGCGAGATCGGGGCCCGGGGATTTTAACTGTAGTGGTTTGGGGGGTCGGGCCCCCCGGGGACCTGTCCCAAAAGGGCCCCCCTGGTTTGTGTCTGATCCATCAGTTTAGTTCGCCGCTCACAGCCCCACTTTTGTACACAACCCGGTTGATCGGGAAAAACTGTTTTGGGGGGAATCTGTCAAGTTCAATCTTGAAGAAACCCAGGGGGTTTGTTGGCGATCTTTTTTGTGTAAAGGGGAGGGGTTGCAGAGTCGGGGCCCCTTTACATTTCCCTGCTTTTCACTGGGGGTACCTGATAAGTGAGTGTTCAAAATTGAATTTCAGTGTTAGGTTTGGTTTCCCAAACCCCTCCAGTATTTTCCAGGTGTCTTATATGTATCTTGCTTTAACGTTCAAAGGATACAGTTGTAGCGACTTCAAGCATCCCAGTTGGAAGTTTCTGTACTTTTTCCCCCTTGAACAAGGCTTTAGTAAAAGCGATACCCAAGGATCGAGTTCCCTGAAAAGTGACATCTTTGGCTTGACATTTTGTTTTGAATGTTTATTATCCAGCCTATCATTTTTCTTGCATTTGGTAATAACGTTTTTGAATTTACGAATGTGAACCAGCTTCTCACCAGACGGAAAACCCAGCTATTTCGCAATGTAAATTATCGCAGATTAAAATAAAAACCCTTGTAAAAAACACAAAAGCTTAAAGAGGTATATAAATAAACGGTTCAGGGAGAGTGACCTAAGTAGCGATCAGTAAAAGAGGGGGGCCCAGGGCTGGGGACTCGCCCCCCTGCAACCTAAACTAGGGGGAGTACAACTAGGGAGTACACAAAAGCTAAGCAAAGCTTAGATTTGGCCACGAAGTAGCTAGGTTACTGTGGCCCCCCCATACCCAAACCTGTGGAGGGGGGCCCGGAAAACCACTGCCACAGTGGCGAGCCAGGATCACTTGAAGGAGTGGGGGACTAGGATCACTTGAAGGAGTGAGAGCTAGGATCACTTGAAGGAGTGGGAGACAGGTCACTTAAAGGAGTGAGGAGACTAGGATCACTTAAAGGGGGAAAGGAGACTGGGCCCTTGAAGGAGTTGGGGGAACCAGGTCCTTGAAGAAGTGGGAGACTAGGATCACTTAAAGGGTGGGGGACCGGTCAGGGGATGGGGAAGGTATTACTCAGAAAGAAAGAGGATATTTTTTTTCTTTAAGACGGGCAAGAGTCGTGGGAACTTAGCCCCGGGTTTACAGATTCCTACCACGGGGTTCCTATCACTGGGTCCTACCCGTGGTCCTACACTGGCCCTACCATGAGTCCTACCACTGGCCCTACCACTGGTTCCACGGGGTCCACACTGGGTCCTACACTTGTCCTACACTGGCCCTCCACTGAAGTCCTCCCATGGTCCTACCACTGGTCCTACCACTGTTGCCTACCACGGGGTCCTCCATTGAGCCCTACACTTGTCCTCCACTGAGCCCTTCACGGTCCTCCCACGGGGTCCTACCACCTAGGACGCCGGAAGGGGGTTTTTTATATGTTTTCCCTGTGAGCGTGCCCCCCCCCGGTACTCGCTTTACTGCCTACAAACATTTGGCGTTTTTTTCAACGTTACGTGTGTGTGTGTGGTTGTACTCCCTATTTGTGGTTGCAGGGG
This sequence comes from Cherax quadricarinatus, assembly GCF_026875155.1. Classification (NCBI taxonomy): domain Eukaryota; kingdom Metazoa; phylum Arthropoda; class Malacostraca; order Decapoda; family Parastacidae; genus Cherax; species Cherax quadricarinatus. Next base: position 29,261,211 of record NC_069473.1, on the reverse strand, counting down.
TCTTCTTAGCCCTGGCCCCCCCTCTTCACCGGTTGCTACGGGCCCCCTCTTCCCCGCCCTGAGCTTTTCAAACCTTTGTCTTAAAAATGTTATGGTTCCTGCCTCCCCTACGCATTTTTAGGATTCCACTGCCTTTCAATCTAACTGAAGAATTTCCCAATATCTCTCTGACTTTTGTGTCTTAACTTCCAAATTTTGGCCTTTGTTTCTGTGTCCCCTCCCTGGAATGTTCAAAAAACGCGATTCTAAAAGCTTGAATCTCCGTAATACTAGAAAGGACTGCCCCTTTTAGCACCGCCGTTACTGGGGTTTTTGTAAAAATGTCGTTCCTTGTCCCAAATTTTCCATTAGAATTCAGTATTATCAATAGGCTTCAGGATTTCAATGGGGGCTCTAATAGAGAAATTAAAAATTTAAAAAATTTTTTAAGTCTAGAGGTATATAATCAAATTAAATTATCAAAAGCTATCAAAATAAAACAAACTCTCGATTCATATTATTGTCTGAAAGCCAATACATTTATAATTCTTAAGTCCGTCTGGTACATTTAAAATTTAAAAAGATATTACAAAATTACAAGTTTGTGTTGCGTGTAAATGTCTAAGTAGTTCGCATGTTCCCCGACTCGACTGACTTTAAAAAAAGTGACTGCAAATCTCAAATAAAATAATTCTTGAAACCATGGAAAACCCGAACAGTCTGCTTGAAAATGAAAGAATGCTAAGCCCAATACCCCTATAACAACGACTGCGACACAATCAGGACAAGGAGATAATTAACGAACTAAGTAGGGACCACAGCAGACCTCCACAAAAGTTACAAAAATCCCTACTATGAATTAAGTTCAGATAGGAAAAACCCGACTGTGACAAAACAAAAAAAAAACCCTCAAAATTAGTCAGAAGCTTAGCTAAGGCCCGAGTGCTCAGAGGCTTGTGACACACCTCAGTACAAAACGAAAAACACTAAGCCCATACAAGATTCTGTGAAAAGAGTTCTACAGAACAACAAGAATAATGAGACAAAAAATTGTCCAACCACCAAAAGGGGTCTACAGCAGACTGAATACTTCACGAAGGGGAGGGACACCCCCCCCCCTCAGTGATAGCCCCCCTGGGCAGCAAGCTCAGAAGCCAGCAGTATAACGAGCGACAACGATAATTACGTGTTTGACAATCAAAACGTGAACTAGACATTTTATGTACACCAACAAATAAGTCAAATAAAAATATAAAAAGTCAAATAATAATTAAAAAATCGTACATTTTTTTGTTATTTTGTTTATGCAAATATAAGCAATATAAAATTAAATGAAAGGTAATATACATTATATTACAAATAATCATTGAAAACCCCTTAGGGGGTTTAAAAGGAACATTCCCGTCTTTGTCCACCTTGTCTTTTCCCCGCATATTTTATATTCGTTTCAGTCTCCCTGACCCCCCCTGTCCTCCGTGTGTCAGGCCGATTTCCCTTAAACTTTCTTCATAGGACATTCCCCTTAGCTCTGGAACTAACCTTGTGGCAATCCTTTGTACTTTCTCTAGTTTCTTGACGTGCTTTATCAAGTGCGGGTTCCAAACAGGTGCTGCATACTCCAGTATGGGCCTGACATACACGTGTACAGTGTCTTGAACGATTCCTTACAAAGGTATTGGAATGCTGTTCTCAGGTTTGCCAGGCGCCCATATGCTGCAGCAGTTATCTGATTGATGTGTGCTTCCGGAGACATGCTCGGTGTTATACTCATCCCAAGATCTTTCTCCTTGAGTGAGGTTTGCAGTCTTTGGCCACCTAGCCTATACTCTGTCTGTGGTCTTCTGTGCCCTTCCCCTATCTTCATCACTTTGCATTTGGCAGGATTAAATTCGAGAAGCCATTTGCTGGACCAGGTGTCCAGTCTGTCCAGGTCTCTTTGAAGTCCTGCCTGGTCCTCATCAGATTTAATTCTCCTCATTAACTTCACATCATCTGCAAACAGGACACTTCTGAGTCTAACCCTTCCATCAGTCGTTCACATATACCAAAAATAGCACTGGTCCTAGGACCGACCCCTGTGGGACCCCGCTCGTCACAGGTGCCCACTGTGATACATCATTACGTACCATGACTCGTTGTTTCCTCCCTGTCAGGTATTCTCTGATCCATTGCAGTGCCCTTCCTGTTTATATGCGCCTGATGCTCTAGCTTTTTTGCACTAATCTCTTGTGAGGAACTGTGTCAAAGGCCTTCTTGCAGTCCCAAGAAGATGCAATCAACCCACCCCTCTCTCTCGTGTCTTACTTCTGTTATTTTATCATAAAACTCCAGAAGGTTTGTGACACAGGATTGCCTTCCGTGAATCCGTGCTGGTTGGCATTTATACTCTTGTTCAGTTCCAGGTGCCCCACCACTCTCCTCCTGATAATCTTCTCCATAATTTTGCATACAAATACACGTCAATGACACAGGTCTATAGTTTAAGTCCCCTCTTTTCTGTCTCCTTTTTTAAAAATGGGAACTACATTTTCCGTCTTCCATACCTCAGGTAGTTGCCCAGTTTCCAGGGACGTGTTGAAGATTGTGGTAAGTGCACGCACAACAAAACTGCCCCTCTCTAAGGACCCACGGGAGATGTTGTCCAGTCCCATTGCCTTTGAGGTATCGATGTCCTTAGCATTTCTTCACCTCCTCCTCATCTGTATGTATGTCGTCCAACACTTGTTGGTGTATTCCTTGCTGGGGTCCCCATCTGGTCTGTCCCCCCAAAGTCCTTCCTGTCTCTAAATGTAAATACTTCCCTTTAAATCTCATGTTGAGCTCCTCACATACTCTTGATCCCTTTTGTGAGTTCTCCACCTTCTTCCTCAGCCTTATCACCTGGTCCTTGACTGTTGTCTTCCTCCTAGTGGCTATACAGCAGTTTTCGGGTCAGATTTGACTTTCGATGCTATGTCGTTTTTTATACTGTCGCTGGGCCTCCCTCCTTATCTGTGCATACTCGTTTTCCTGCTCTTCTACAATCTCCTTGTTTTCCTGGGTCCTATGCCTCCTGTACCTTTTCCATTCTCTGTTGCACTTAGTTTTTTTCCTCCCTACACCCTTCGGGTAAACCAAGGACTCGTTTTGGTCTTCCTATTATTTCTGTTTCCCTTGGGAACAAAACTTTCCTCGCCTCCTTGCACTTTGTTGCCACATATTCCATCTCTCGTTTACTGATTTTCCTACCATTTCTCTGTCCCACTGAACCTCCTGCAGGAATTTTCTCATACCTGTGTAGTCCCCCCTTTTTTTAGTTTGGCCTGTCCCCTTCAGTCCCTGTTACCTTCTCCCCTTGTAACTCTACTATATAATCAAAACTCAGAACCACGTGATCGCTAGCTCCAAGGGGCCTCTCATAAGTGATGTCTTCAATGTCGAACTGCTCAGGGTGAACACAAATCCATCTTGCTGGCTCTCCTCCCCTCTCTCTCGGGTTTGTGTCCCCTGACATGTTGATGCATGAGGTTTTCAAGACCACATCCATCATCTTGGCTCTCCATGTTTCGGGACCCCCATGTGGCTCCAGGTTTTCCCAGTCGATCTCCCTGTGGTTGAAATCGCCCATTACCAGTAACTTTGCTCTGCTCGAGTGAGCTCTTCTTGCCACCTCAGCCAGGGTCCACCATCACCCTGTTGTTTTCTTCGTACTCCTCTCTTGGCCTCCTGCAGTTCTGTGGTGGGTTATACATCACTCCAATGACTTTCTTTAAAGTTCTCCGGACTGAATTGTACCTACAATATAGTCTCTTTTTTCCAATCATGTGTGTGTGGTGTGTGTGTGTGTGTGTGTGTGTGTGTGTGTGTGTCTGTGTGTGTGTGTGTGTGCGTGTGTGTGTGTGTTGTGGTGTGTGTGTGTGTGTGTGTGTGTGTGTGTGTGTGTGTGTGTGTGGTGTGTGTGTTTGTGTGTGTGGTGTGTGTGTACTCACCTAATTGTGGTTTCAGGGGTCGAGACTCAGCTCCTGTGTGTGTGTGTGAGAGAGAGAGAGAGAGAGAGAGAGAGAGAGAGAAAAGGGGAGGAGAAAAGAGAGAGAGAGAGAGAGAGAGAGAGAGAGAGAGAGAGAGAGAGAGAGAGAGAGAGAGAGAGAGAGATCAATGGCCCCGTCGATGAAATGATTTTAAAACAGGAACAATATCGTGACTGAAGCAATACACAAATAGGAGAGAGAAGCTTATGACGACGTTTCGGTCCAATTTGGACTATTAACTACTCACACAGAAGCGGGAAGGAAAGGGAGCTAGTGCATATACGAGAGCTGCATGGGTCCTGCTTCCAGTGTCTCGTTGGCTGATGTCTGTAAACTCCAGTGAATCTTAGCCGGGTCCAGACATACTCTCGCCTCCCGTGGTTCGTACCTATAATGTCACACATACTTTTAGCCTCCTCAGAAACTAATATCCTAAACGAACATCTACTCATTACAACGAACCCACACTCCTGTTAAACGAACCCTTCAAACAAACCACTAAATGAACCCGATACAGAATTCCCCTGCCACTATACAAATCGCTACTCCTTAATGAACCCTTTGTATGAACTGTCTAAACGAACTCACAACTCCACAACAAACCTTCGAAACGAACCCATACCCCCAGACGGACCCACATTCTCACACGACCGCCCCCCAAAAACGAATGCACACTCCAAACGAACCCACACACTCCAACGAACCCCATAAGCGAACCCCTGCCAGTCATTCTAATCAGTTCGACTGTGTCCCACCGGAACAAGTGTAATCCTGGCTAATGCTTCTCTTTCTTTGTCTACCTAGAGTTGTAGAGGACTACGAGATCGTCCTCCGGCTTCACTGGACACCGAAGAGCCGGGTTCGCTTGGGAATACGGCACGCAGGCCCCACAGCCCTCATGAACACCTCCCATAAGGCCCATTTTCCCCAAAGGTGGAAGCAGAGGATGAGACAATGACCCCCCAGTAACATGCCCCAAGGCTCATCCCATCCATCCCCAAGTCCCCATTTGGAGTTCAATGGCATATTCTTTCTTTTATTTTGGTTCCCAAAGTGGCTGCGGGAGCGGAAAATCGGCCCAGTTCCTCCTTGAGTCGCCAGTGGTCAAGACAGCAGCCTCGGTGGCCCTCTGCTGAAGGTAAACTGCCTCTCTCTCTCCCCTCTCTCCTCTCGCTCCTCTCCTTCTTTTCTCTCTCTCCGTCCTCTCTCTTCCTCTCTCTCTCTCTCCTCTCTCTCTCTCTCTCTCTCTCCTCCTCTCTCTCCCTCTCTTCTCCTCTCTCTTCTCTCTCTCCTTCTCCTCTCTCTCTCTCTCTCCTCCTCTCTCTCTCTCTCTCTCTCTCTCTCTCTCTCACTCTCTCTCCCCTCTTTTTATAATATATATATATATAATATATAATATAATATATATATATATTATATATAATATATATACGTATACATGTATATATATGTCGTGCCGAATAGGTAAAATTAGTCAATTAGCAATAACTCATTTAAAATTAAGTCCTTTCTAAAATTTTCTCTTATACGTTTAAAGACATAGTTTTTTCATTTATGTTAATGTAAAAAATAATAATTTTATACCAAAGATCTTAGAAACTTTACCTGAACCATTATTATAACAAGTGCAATTTAATTTTAGCCTAATCCAACTAAATATATTTTAAGATAAGTTTAAAACAATACTTTTAAAATAAAAAAATGACATATATTTTTTTCTCGTTAGGTTTCAAGAAATGATTTTTGTGAGATTATTACATACACAATGAGAAAAGGTAAATTTAGAACCCTCTAAAAGTTGTGAAATAGCTAACTTAGAACCCTTCTAGTGCTGGGGAAAAGCATTCTTCTCACCTTCACTCCCTCCTACCAGGGAGGGAGGAGAAGGAGGGAGGGAGGAAGGAGGGAAGAGAGGTAACGAAAGGAAGGAAAGGAGGGAGTAAGGAGGGTTATCACTGTTGTAGACACGAGGGGAACAGTGGTTGGTGGGGGATGGTGGGAGGATGGTGGGGAGGATGGTGGGAAGATGGTGGGGAGGATGGTGGGTAGGATGGTGGGGAGGATGGTGGGGAGGATGGTGGGGAGGATTGTGGGAGGATGGTGGGGAGGATGGTGGGGAGGGGATGGTGGGGGAGGATGTGGAGGATTGGGGGAGGATGTGGGGAGAGATGGTGGGAGGGATGGTGGGGAGGATGGTGGGGGATGGTGGGAGTGATGGTGGTGAGGATGGTGGGGAAGATGGTGGGGAGGGATGGTGGGGGATGATGGTGGGGAGATGGTGGGAGGATGTTGGGAGGATGGTGGGGAGGAAGGTGGGAGGGATGTGTGGGGAGGATGCTGAGGGGATGGTGGGGAGATGTTGGGGAGATAGGTGGGAGAGAGGTGGGGAGGAAGGTGGGAGGGATGGTGGAGGATGGTGGGGGGATGGTGGGAGGATGGGTGGGAAGGATGGTGGGGATGATGGTGGTGAGGAGTGGGGAGGATTGTGGTGAAGGATGGAGGAGGGTTGGGGGGAGGATGGTGGGGAGGATGGTGGGGAGGATTGTGGGAAGGATGGTGGGGAGGATGGAGGGAGGATGGTGGTGAGGATTGTGGGAGATGGTGGGGAGGACTGGTGGGGAGGATGGTGGGAGATGGATGGGAGGATTGTGGGGAGGATGGTGTGGAGATGGTGGGAGGGTGGTGGGGAGGATGGTGGGGGATGGTGGGGAGGATAGTGTGGGAGGATGGTGGGGAGGATGGAGGGGAGGATGGTGGAGAGGATGGTGGGAGGATGGTGGGGGATGGTGGGGAGGATGGTGGGGAGGATGGTGGGGAGGATGGTGAGGATGGTGGGGAGGATGGTGGGGGGATGGTGGGGAGGAAGGAGGTGGGGTGGGGGCGGATGGTTGGGGAGGATTGGTGGAGAGGATGGTGGGGAGGATGGTGGGAGATTGTGGGGAGGATGGAGGGGAGGATGGTGGGAGGGATGGAGGGGAGGCTGGGTGGGGGGATGGTGGGGAGGATGGTGGGGATGATGGAGGGGAGGATGGTGTGAGATGGTGGATGAAGGTTGGGCGAAAGGTGGGGAAGATGGTGGGGATGGATGGTGGGGAGGATGGTGGGGGATTGTGGGGAGGATGGAGGTGAGGATGGTGGGAGGTATAGGTGGGGAGTATGCTGAGGGGATGGTGGGAGGGTGGTGGGAAGGAAGGTGGTGAGGATGGATGGGTATGATGGTGGGAGGATGGTGGGGAGGTTGTGGGGAGGATGGTTGGGGAGGATGGTGGGAGGATGGTGGGGAGGATGCTGAGATGTGAGGGGCGTTCATGAGGGCCTGCAGTGAGTGTCTGCAGGATTTGCGGCATTATTGGGCCTTCATGTGGAGTTGCTGTCATTAGATGCTTGTCAGAGGGTCGTCAGTAGTAGGGGGAATGTAAGTTGTCGTGATTATGTTTCGTCAAGTATGTTCTTCAGTTATTGCCTCAGAAGTTCTTCATTATTTTCTGCAGGATTGTCATGCCATTATTCTCTTCAATTATTTTCTGCATCATTTTCTTCCAGTGATCGCTTCAGTATTGTCTTCATTATGTTCTCAATAATGTTTCTTCATTTATGTTCTTTCATTAGTGTCTTCATTATTTGGTCATTACCTGGCTTCAAGATTTTCTGCATTATTTTCTTCATTATTTTCTTCAATCATCTTACTTTCATTATTTTCGTCATATTTTCTTCAGTATTCTTCAGCATTGCTTTCAGTATTTGCTTCATTATGGTTTCATTATTTTCTGCATTATTTTCGTTCATTATTTTCGTTCATTATTTTTCTTCATTATTGTTTCCTTATTTTCTCATTTATTAGCCTGTGGTGCATTATTTTTCATTATATTCTTCAATATTTTCGTTGTCATTATTTTCTTCAAGATGTTTGCGATCATTTATTTTCTGCATTAATTTTTTCTATCAATATTTTCTTCATTATTGTGGCAATGATTTTGCTGTCAGATATGTCTTGCAGTAGTGAGTCATTACTCTTGCATGTAACCCATCGGAACAACCTGTTGCTCCCGCCCCGCGCGACCCGGACCAAGCCCATGCCACCCGCATGAACCGGGCCAGCTCCACTCGGCATTAAACAGATGGCCGCCCGCCAGTACCCACGAACCGCGCCACCAGCCCGCTCCGGACTGCTCCGGCACTGTGACATACGGTAACAGTCCAGCACTCTCTTGAAGGCATCCAGGGGCTACTGGCAATTCCCCTAATGCATTGAAGGAGGCAGATGAACCATTTTTGGGCCCCGCCCTTAAGTTGTATTCCCTTAGAATACCAAATGGCGCCCGCTACTATTATTGGGGGCATTTTGCATCGCCTGCCCAGTCTGTATACTTTCGCAGGGAGTGATTTCTGTGTAGCAGATATGGGACCATTCCTCAGGATTTTCCAAGTGAAAGAATATGATATATCTCTCCCTCCTGCGTATCCAACGAGATAGCAAGTCAAGTGCTTCCCAATCATTCCCAGTAAGATTAAGTGCATTACAGAACTTAAACGTGCAAGTAAAGGGATCACTGTACCACTCTCTAGATCTGCGATTTCACCTCTGTAGAATGAGATGTTAATGTACAGCAGTATTCCAGCCCCTAGAGAGAACAATTGATTTGAAAAAGGAATCATCATGGGCTTGCATCTCTCGTTTTTTTGAAAGTTTCTCATTATCCATCCTATCATTTATCTTGCACGTGCGAACAGAGGCACTGTTGTGATTCCTTGAAAAGTGAGATCCACCGACATTACACACTCACCCAGGTCCCTTACATTATTTTTTTTTATCCGCTCTATTGTATGGCCGGAGTCAGTAGTATACTCTGTTCTAGTTATTATCTCCCCAGTTTTCCATAACGGTGTATTTTTGAATTTTGTCCTCATTGAACAGCATACGTGTTTACCGTTGCCCACTGGAAAACTTGTTATATCTTCTCGGAGGTTAACCGCGTCTCATCAGATGACACCTCAATGCAGATCCTAGTATCATCCGCAAAGGATGCTACGGTGCTGTGGTGTATATCTCTGTTTTATGTCTGAAATAAAGGATAAGAATAAGAATGGGGGCGAGTACTGTGCCTTGTGGACAGAGCCTCACTATGTCAGCCTCCGATTTAACTCGTTGACCACTACTCTTTGTGTTCAATTTTTTAAGAAGTTGAAGATCCATCTCCCCACTTTCCCAGTTATTCCTTTAGCACGTATCTTATGGGCTATTACGCCATGATCGCATTTGTCAAATGCTTTTGCAAAGTCTGTGTATATTACATCTGCATTCTGATTTTCTTCCAGTGCATCCAAGGCCATGTCATAGTGATCCAGTAGTTGTGAGAGGCAGGAGCGACCTGCCCTGAACCCATGTTGCCCTGGATTGTGCAGATTTTGGGAATCCAGGTGATTTGCAATCCTGCTTCTTAGCACTCTTTCAAAGATTTTTATGATGTGGGACGTCAGAGCTATTGGTCTATAGTTCTTAGCTAATGCTTTGCTGCCACCTTTATGGAGTGGGGCTATATCCGTTGTTTTAAGTGACTGTGGAATTTCACCCATGTCCAAGCTCCTCCTCCATAGTGTACTTAGGGCACGCGAGAGGGGTTTCTTGCAGTTCTTAATGAAAACAGAGTTCCACGAGTCTGGGCCCGGGGCTGAGTGCATAGGCATGTTGTCAATGGCTTTTTCGAAATCTATCGAGTTAGGGTAATGTCGGAAATCTGGCATACATTTATGGAGTTTTGAGGCTCATTCATGAAGAAATCATTTGGGTCGTCGATCCTCAGACCGATTAGTGGTTCACTAAACACAGAGTCGTACTGGGATTTCAATATTTCACTCATTTCCTTGTTGTCGTCTGTGTAAGTCCCATCCTGTCTGAGTAAGGGCCCGATACTAGATGTGGTATTTGCCTTGTTTTTGGCATATGAAAAGAAATATTTTGAATTTCTTTCAATTTCACTAATAGCTTTAAGCTCCTCCTGCCTCTCCTGGTTCCTGTAAGAGTCATTTAGCTTAAGTTCGATAGTTTCCACTTCCCTGGTCAGCGCCTCCTTTCGTGTATCAGATATTCTAGCACTCCTGAGGAGCTCAGTGACTCTTCGTCGTCTTCTGTAGAGGGAGCGTCTTTTTCTCTCCAGTTTACTCCTGCTCTTCTTCTTTCTTAGGGGAATATGCCTAGAACATGCTTCGGCTACCAGGAAGTTGATCCTTTCAAGGCACTGGTTTGGATCCATGTCATTTAAGACATCTTCCCAACATGTTTCGTTTAATATGGACATGGTTTGTACCTGGTCCCAGTTGATGTTCTGTTGTTGAAATTGTATTTTGTGAAGACCCTTCAGCAGGTACAAATGCATTCGGTGTTCAGGACCCCTATGCTGTAGCGTCTGGACTTCGATTAGATTGTGATCGGAATTAGTTGTTTCGTTATACTCTTAATGTCTCTTATCAGTCCCATTATTTGTGAAGGGTAAGGTCAAGTGTGGTTCTAGTCTTGTTGCCTCCACTATCTGCCCTGGCTTAAGGTGTGTTTTCGCAGAGACTTAGTAGCTCATGTGTGTGGTGACCTTTCATCTGCGCTACCTCCGGGGGATTGTTTCAGCTATAACATTAATTTGCATATATTCTTCCATTTATTGTATGCCTTAGGTTGAAATCAACCAAGCAGGTAAGATGTTTGGGGTGGAGCTGGAAGGTTTTCCAAACAGTAAATCGATTTTCAGTAGCTTTCCTTTAACTTTTGTGAGGTTGCATCTGGTGGCTTGTATACAACTCACAATGACAAGGTTTTTGGTTCTCGACTTTTGATAGAACTTTCACTACCTCATTTGTGGTGTTCAGCAACCCGTGCAGGATAAGGGGACTCTTTGACATACATGCCAACCCCCCTCTTGTTGCCTGTTTTTTTTTCGGTCGTATTTTTCTGTGGGGAGATTTGGGAGGATTGGTGGGGAGGATTGTGGGGAGGATTGTGAGGGGAGGATGGTGGGGAGGATTTTTGGGAGGATGGTGGGGGAGGAATTGTGGGGAGGAGGTGGGGAAATATTGAGGAAGAGGAGGGGAAGAATGTGTGTGGAGGGAAAAGTATTTGTACTTACCTATATTTGGCTGCAGGGATCGATTCACAGCTCTTGGTCCTCTGTGAGAGGGAGAGAGAGACGCTGTTAGACTCTTGTAGTCGAGCACAGTGATAAATCTTGTAAGATTTTTAACGGTTAGACAATAATGTAGATGTGAAATGGTATACTATTACTGTGTATGACTGAGGTAGTATATTGTATGACTGAGATAGTATTATGTATGACTGAGGTAGTATAATACTGTGTGTATGACTGTGACCAATCTGAGGTATACCACCACCCAGGATGCCACCCAGAACAGTCACCTAACACTCTACCACTTACCTACTGCTAGGTGACCCTGGGGTTGGAGACGTCAGAGTCCCCCGAGCCCCCCCCCCCGCCAATACACCTAACTTAAAACCATACCACAGGTGGGAATACAACCCGCGATCAGAGAGTCATACACCAGGCAGTGTGTGTATGGTCACCAGACTTTGTACAATAATAAGAGGCTCCTCAGATATATGAGGAGAAATTAGTAGGCTTTGGGTAAGAGCTGTCTGGTTGTGGCCGGTAGGCTTATCTTAGGGAGAAAGGGAGTGATGTAAGAGCCGAGAGAGCAAGGAAGGAAGGAGAGAGGGAGAATGTAGGAAGAGGGAGAAGAGATATAGGGAGAGAGGGAGGATGAAGGAAAGGAAGGAGAGATGAAGGGAGAGAAGAGGTAGATAGGATGGAAGAGAGAAGAATTATTGTAAAATCAACAACAACAACAGCACCAACAACAACAATAATTAATAAAAAAATAATAATAATAATAAATAATAATAATAATAATAATATAATAATAATAATAATAATAATGTGACGCTATTAGGTCTCCATGGGACCCAGGTCATCATGGGACCCAGGTCATCATGGGACCCAGGTCATCATGGGACCCAGGTCATCATGGGACCCAGGTCATCATGGGACCCAGGTCTTCATGGGACCCAGGTCATCATGGGACCCAGGTCTTCATGGGACCCAGGTCTTCATGGGACCCAGGTCATCATGGGACCCAGTCTTTTCCATGGGGACCCAGGGACATCAATGGACCCAGATCTTCATGGGACCCAGGTCCAACATGGGACCCAGGGCATCATTGGACCCCCAGGTCTTCATGGGGCCCAGGTCTTCATGGGACCCAGGTCTTCATAGGACCCAGGTCTCCATGGGACCCAGGTTTCCATGAGACCCAGGTCTCCATGGGACTCAGGTCTCCATGGGGCCCAGGTCTGCGTGGGATCCAAGTCTCCATAGGACCCAGGTCTCCATGGGACCCAGGTCTTCATGAGACCCAGGTTTCCATGGGACCCAGATCTTCATGGGACCCAGGTTTTCATAGGACCCAGGTCTCCATGGGACCCAGATCTCCATGGGACCCAGGTCTGCGTGGGACCCAAGTCTCCATGGGACCCAGGTCTCCATGGGACCCAGGTTTCCATGGGACCCAGGTCTCCATGGGACCCAGGTTTCCATGGGACCCAGGTCTCCATGGGACCCAGGTTTCCATTGGAAACCCAGCGTCTCCATGAGACCCATGTCTCCATGGGACCTCAGAGGTCTCCATGGGACCCAGGTCTGCGTGGGACCCAAGTCTCCATGGGACCCAGGTCTCCATGGGACCCCGGTCTCCATGGGACCCAGGTTTCCATGGGACCCAGGTTTCCATGGGACCCAGGTCTCCATGGGACCCAGGTCTTCATGAGACCCAGGTCTCCATGGGACCCAGGTTTCCATGGGACATCAGGTCCTCCATGGGACCCCAGACTTCATGGGACCCAGGTCCAACATGGGACCCAGGTCACCATGGGACCCAGGTCTCCATGGGACCCAGGTCTCCATGGGACCCAGGTCTCCATGGGACCCAGGTCTCCATGGGACCCAGGTCTTCATGGGACCCAGGTCATCATGGGACCCAGGTCTCCAAGGGACCCAGGTCCATCATGGACCCAGGTCTCAATGGTACCCAGGTTTCCATGGGACCCAGGTCTCCGCATGGGTCCCAGGCACCATGGGACCAGGTCTTCATGGGACCCAGGTCATCATGGGACCCAGGTCGTCCATGGGACCACCAGGTTTCCATGGGACCCAGTCTCCTGGACCCAGGTTTTTCCATGGGACCCAGTTTTCCAATGGGACCCATGTTTCCATGGACCCAGTTTTCGCATGGGACCCAGGTTTTCCATGGACCCAGGTTCCATGGGACCCAGGTTTTCCATGGGACCCAGGTCTCGCATGGGACCCAGGTTTCCATGGGACCCTCATGCACATGGGACCCAGGTCTCCCATGGGACCCAGGGTTTCCATGGGACCTCGGTCTCCATGGACCCAGCTCCATGGGACCCAGGTCTTCATGGTACCAGGTCATCCAATGGGGTACCCAGGTCTCCATGGGACCCAGGTCATCATGGGACCCAGGTCTCCATGGGACCCAGGTTTCCATGGGACCCAGGTCTCCATGGGACCCAGGTCTTCATGAGACCCAGGTCTCCATGGTACCAGGATTCCATGGACCCAGGTCGACCATGGGACCCAGTCTTCATGGACCCGGTCCATCATGGACCAGGTCTCCCATGGGACCCAGGTCTCCATTGGGACCCAGGACTCCCATGGGACCCAGGTCTCCATGTGGACCCAGGTCCTCCATGTACCCCAGGGTCTTCATGGGACCCAGGTCATCATGGACCCAGGTCTCCATGGGACCCAGGGTCATCATGGACCCAGTCTCCATTGACCCAGGTCTCCCATGGGACCCCAGGTCTCCAAGGCCCAGGTCTCCATGGACCCAGGCCTTCATGGGACCCAGGTCATCATGGGGACCCAGGTCTCCATTGGGACCCAGTCATCATGGGACCCAGGTCCATCATGGGACCACCAAGTCATCATGGGGTCCCCAGGTCCTCCATGGGACCCAGGTTCTCCATGGAACTCCTAGGTCTTCATTGGACCCAGGTCATTCATGGGACCCAGGTCATCATGGGACCCAGGTCTCCATGGGACCCAGGTCTCCATGGGACCCAGGTCTCCATGGGACCCAGGTCTTCATGAGACCCAGGTATCACATTAAGTCATTCTCAATACACTGTTTTCCATTATATTTCAATAGATGGTCAACGATAGCGTAAAAACACTGTTATCTGCGCCTCCATCTATTAATAATTCTAGTGACCATCGCCCCCGAGGCCCGGTCTCAGGCTAGGCCTAATTAAGGCTTTTGGGAACAATGGTCAGAAATGGCATTAAAACTATATTTTGGGACGTGAAAAAAAAAGGAACACACACAAGTGGCATTCTTCAGGGTTCATTTTTGGAGACGTTGTTGTTAATAATAATAATAATAATAATAATAATAATAATAATAATAATAATAATAATAATAATAATAATAATAATAACAATAATAATAATAACTCCATGGCGCTGAACTCTTCTCCAGGCTGAGGGACTGACCACCTCAGAATGAATGAGCCCCATAACTCCATAAATGTATGCCAGATTTCCGACATTACCCTAATTCCGATAGACTTCGAAAAAGCCATTGACAACATGCCTATGCACTCAGCCCCGGGCCCAGACTCGTGGAACTCTGTTTTCATTAAGAACTGCAAGAAACCCCTCTCGCGTGCCCTAAGTACACTGTGGAGGAGGAGCTTGGACATGGGTGAAATTCCAGTCACTTAAAACAACGGATATAGCCCACTCCATAAAGGTGGCAGCAAAGCATTAGCTAAGAACTATAGACCAATAGCTCTGACGTCCCACATCATAAAAATCTTTGAAAGAGTGCTAAGAAGCAGGATTGCAAATCACCTGGATTCCCAAAATCTGCACAATCCAGGGCAACATGGGTTCAGGGAAGGTCGCTCCTGCCTTTCACAACTACTGGATCACTATGACATGGCCTTGGATGCACTGGAAGAAAATCAGAATGCAGATGTATGGATGGATCAGGGCCTGATCAACCAGGCTGTTACTGCTGGCCGCACGCAGTCCAACGTACGAGCCACAGCCCGGCTGATCCGGCACTGACTTTAGGTATCTGTCCAACTCTCTCTTGAAGGCAGCCAGGGGTTTATTGGCAATTCCCCTAATGCTTGATGGGAGGCTGTTAAACAGTTTTGGGCCCCGGACACTTATGGTGTTTTCCCTTAGTGTACCAATGGCGCCCCTACTTTTTATTGAGGGCATTTTGCATCGCCTGCCCAGTCTTTTACTTTCATAGGGAGTGATTTCTGTGTGCAGATTTGGGACCATTCCTTCCAAGATTTTCCAAGTGTAGATTATGATATATCTCTCCCTCCTGCGTTCCAACGAGTACAAGTCAAGTGCTTCCAAGCGTTCCCAGTAGTTAAGGTGCTTGACAGAACTTATACGTGCAGTAAAGGATCTCTGTACACTCTCTAGATCTGCGATTTCACCTGCTTTGTATGGAGATGTTAATGTACAGCAGTATTCCAGCCGGTGGATCAAGGCCTGATCAACGAGGCTGTTACTGTGCAAGAAAGGTATAAAATACCGACAATATGAAAGTTAAGACACATGTGCAACATCTGGATATCTTTATTGTAGACGTTTCGCCATCCAGTGGCTTTATCAATACAGATTCTAGGACATAATTAGAAGACAGTTGAATTATATACAAAAGATTCTCCTCCACCACGATGCTCTGAACACTAACTCCAAGGCTGAGGGACTGATTACCTCATCTTTTGTATATAGTTCTACTGTCTTCTAATCATGTCCTACAATCTGTATTGATAAAGCCACTGGATGGCGAAACGTCTACAATAAAGATATCCAGATGTTGCACATGTGTCTAAACTGTTAAGGCTGTTACTGCTGGCCGCACGCAATCCAACGTACGAACCACAGCTCTGGTGATCCGGCACCGTCTTTAAGTATCTGTCCAGCTCCCTCTTGAAGACAACCAGGGATCTTCCCGTAATGCCCCTTATTGCTGGTGGGAGGCTGTTGAACAGTCTTGGGCCCCGGAAACTTATTGCGTTCTCTCTTAGTGTACCAGTGACGCCCCTACTTTTCACTGTGGGTATGTTGCATCGCCTGCCAAGTCTTTTGCTTTCGTATGGAGTGATTGCTATGTGCATATTAGGGACCAGTCCCTCCAGAATCTTCCAGGTGTAGATTATGATATATATCTCTCGCCTGCGCTCTAGTGAGTACAAGTCAAGTGCTTCCAGGCGCTCCCAGTAGTTAAGGTGTTTGATGGAACTTATACGTGCAGTAAAGGTTCTCTGTACATTCTCTAGATCTGCAATTTCACCTGTCTTGAATGGGGATGTTAATGTACAGTAATATTCCAGCCTAGAGAGAACAAGTTATTTAAAAAGGATCATCATTGGCTTAGCATCTGTTGTCTTGAATGTTCTCATTATCCATCCTATCAGTTTCCTAGCAGATGTGATAGTGGCATTGTTGTGGTCCTTGAAGGTGAGGTCTTCGGACATTACCACACCCAGGTCCTTCACATTACTTTTCCGCTCTATTGTGTGATTGGAGTTTGTAGTATACTCAGTCCTAGTTATTATTTTCTCCAGTTTTCCATAACGGAGTAGTTGGAATTTGTCTTCATTGAACATTATATTGTTCTCTGTTGCCCATTGGAAAACTTGGTTTATATCTTCTTGGAGGTTAACAGTGTCCTCAGTGGATGACACTCTCATGCAGATCCTAGTGTCGTCTGCAACAGATGATACAGCGCTGTGGTTTACATCTCTGTCTATGTCTGATATGAGAATAAGGAACAGGATAGGTGCCAGTACTGTGCCTTGTGGGACAGAGCTCTTCACTATGGCAGCATCTGATTTAACTCTGTTTACCACTACTCTTTGTGTGCGATTGGTTAGAAAGTTGAAGATCCATCTGCCTACTTTGCCGGTTATCCCTTTAGCACGCATTTTGTGTGCTATTACACCATGGTCGCACTTGTCAAAGGCTTTTGCAAAGTCTGTGTATACTACATCCGCATTCTGTTTGTTTTCCAGTGCATCTAGGACCATATCACAGTGGTCCTCCTTAGTATTCCCCCCTCCCATTCCTCACCTCTCCCTCTCCCAGTCATTCCTACCCTCTTCTCTCATATTCCCTCATTATCCCCCTCTCTCATGGGCCCTGCCCCACCCACAACCTTCCTCCTCCAACCAAGGGGAATATCTCCCCACCCCTCCCCCCGGGCCCATGTCTCCCCTCCCCCTTCCCCGACCCTACTCAGTCGTGCCATATTGTTCAGCCAATCAGGAAATGGCCAATTATACCCCTCGGCTGTTTGGGACCCAGTGTTTATATTTACGCTCCGAGCGTGCTTCGTTAGTGGGTTTCGAACCGACTCCCGAGGTTTCAAAACCAGGGACGCCCACAGTGCATTTCCAGCGTCTATACACACACACCAAACACACACCACCACACACACACACACACACACACACACACAGACATATATATAATTTAATATATTTATATTATATATATATATATATATATATATTTATATATATTATATTTATATATATATATATTAAAATATATATATATTTTATATATATATGCAAAACAACCCCTGTGAAAGAGTAGTGAAATTTCAAGCGCTTTCGTGACTACTCACATTGTCAAGGAACTATGAAAGTAAAACATCAAAGGAAGGCAATTAAAGGGCTTAGACTACACCTCACAGTCAACTCCACAACAAAGAAACACTGACGCGCGAGGTGTAGTCTAAGCTCTTTAATTGCCTTCTTTGATGTATTACTTTCATAGTTCCTTGACAATGTGAGTAGTCACGAAAGCGCTTGGAATTTCACTACTTTCACGTGGTTGTTTTGCATATATTATATATATAATATATATATATATATATATTTATATATATATATTTATATATTTATATATAAAATATATATATATATATATTGTGTGTGTGTGTGTGTGTGTGTAGCTGAGTTGTAGAGGAGTTCGGTTATTACAACCAGAAGGTTAATACAAGCTGATAGGCCTATATCAGTGCTCTTTCTTTCATATGTTCTTAACAGTAGTATCAACGACCGTTATAACAGTAGCATCAACGACCGTTACAACAGTAACATCAACGACCGTTACAACAGTAGCATCAACGACCGTTACAACAGTAGCATCAACTACCGTTACAACAGTAGCATCAATGACCGTTACAACAGTAGCATCAACGACCGTTACAACATTAGCATCAGCCACCATTACAACAGTAGCATCAACGACGGTTACAACAGTTACATCAACGACTGTTATAACAGTAACATAAACGACCGTTACAACAGTAGTATAAACGACCGTTACAACAGTAGCGGCGTCAACGGTCATCACAACAGTCCGGACATCACTACTACAACAGTAGTAGCACCCCACGGCCGTTACAACAGTAATAACACCCGCCAACAGGATCCACAACGGGAACAACAGTGACACCATAACAGTGGAAAAGATAAATATGATCCTCCATCCTCCTCCTTTCCCTCCCATTCATTACACATCCTCCTTCCCTTCCCTCCTTACTTCCTGTTTATCTTTCCCTCCTCTTCCTCCTCTTTCTTTCCTCTTTCTATTCCGTCAACAATAGTTTTTGTGATGTTCCTCTGGCGTCAGTGTATGTTCTCTCTCTCTCTCTCTCTCTCTCTCTCTCTCTCTCTCTCTCTCTCTCTCTCTCTCTCTCTCTCTCTCTCTCTCTCTCTCTCTCTTGTAAAAGGATAGTCTCTCTTCAGTTCGTTACCCAGGACTCTCCCAGATCCTAGTGTCCCAGATAAGATTTCGTTCGGATTTTTAACCCCGGAGGGTTAGCCACCCAGGATAACCCAAGAAAGTCAGTGCGTCATCGAGGACTGTCTAACTTATTTCCATTGTGGTCCTTAATCTTGTCCCCCAGGATGCGACCCACACCAGTCGACTAACACCCAGGTACCTATTTGCTGCTAGGTGAACAGGACAACAGGTGTAAGGAAACGTGTCGGAATGTTTCCACCCGCCGGGAATCGAACCCGGGCCCTCCGTGTGTGAAGCGGGAGCTTTAGCCACCAGGCCACCGGGGCACCTAGTCTTCCAGGTCCTAGTCTCCCAGCACCTAGTCTCCCAGCTTCTAGTCTCCTAGCCCCTAGTCTCCCAGATCCTAGTCTCCCAGCTCCTAGTCTCCCAGCTTCTAGCCTCATAGCCCCTAGTCTCCCAGCTCCTAGTTTCCCAGCACCTAGTCTCCCAGCTTCTAATTTAGGTATCTGTATCGCAGCACTGTTTCGCCTGGGTAGCAGGCTTCTGCAGTCAAGGTCAGAAGTCATTTTATACCTGAGACAGTGGAAGAGGCAGGGAAACACTGAGCGTGTTTCCTTACACCTACTGTCCCGTTCACCTAGCAAGTAAGTAGGTACCTGGGTGTTAGCTGGCTGGTGTGGGTGGCATCCTGGGGGACAATATTGAAGGACTACAATGGAAATAAGACAGAGTCCTCGAATACGCACTGACTTTTAAGTTTTATTTTCATGGGTGGCTAACCCTCCGGGGTTAAAAATCCGAACGAAATCTTATCTTAGGGATGGAGGCAGGAGATAACAGACTACATTAGACAGTTTACTGATAAGACAGATGACAGATTAATGACGACCTGCTTCCCACCATCATAGCTGATGGTGGGAAGGGACCGTCTCT
This sequence comes from Cherax quadricarinatus, assembly GCF_026875155.1. NCBI lineage: Eukaryota > Metazoa > Arthropoda > Malacostraca > Decapoda > Parastacidae > Cherax > Cherax quadricarinatus. Next base: position 29,241,425 of record NC_069473.1, on the reverse strand, counting down.
TCACGAGTAAGCAGTACACTGTCAGCTGAGTAAACATTAGGAGACCTGGTCACGGACCGGGCCGCGGGGGCGTTGACCCCCCTCTGGTGGCCTGGTGGTTAACGCTCTGGCTTCACACGGTGAAGGCCAGGGTTCGATTCCCAGCCAGAGTAGAAACATTGGACGTGTTTCTTTCCACCTGTTGTCTATGTTCCCCATCAGTAAAATGGGTACCTGGGTGTTAGTCGACTGGTGTGGGTCGCATCCTGGGACACTGACCTAAGGAAGCCTGGTCACAGACCGGGCCGCGGGGGCGTTGACCCCCGGAACTCTCTCCAGGTAAACTCTCCAGGTAAACACCCTGACATAGATCACTGACAACTGGGACACCTTCCCGATAAAGGTCATGTGTGTACTTGGTGGAACACACACACACACACACACACACACACACACACACACACACACACACACACACACACACACACACACACACACACACACACACACACGCTGGTATTATGGGTAATATATACGAGTCACATATTCAGCGCGTCATTACAACACCAGTATTTTTTCGGTCTAGTTAGAAACCCTCTTCAGACGATAATTAAACTAGTTGGAGGGCAACCCACACGATGTTTGGAATGGGATTCATCCCTCCAGATGGGGAGTCAAAATTTACCTGGTGAATCAGAGGCTTGAATACAGGTTGGTGTCCCGCTGCTAGTTTGGAAGCACACTCAGCTCACACACTGAGGTTCGTGGTTCGATCCCCGGTACGGGTGGAAACTTTAGGACGTGTTTCCTTAAGACACCTGCTGTCCAAGTTCTTCTAGCAGTAAAATGGGTACCTGGGTGTTAGTGGACTGGTGTGGGTTGCATCCTGGGGACAAAATTGACCAAATTTGCAGGAAATGCTGTGCATAACAAGTATGTCACTGATGTCAGCTATGGTCTGTATAAGTTGTATCATATACTGTTAGCAATAAAGATTATTATTATTATTATTATTATTATTATTATTATTATTATTATTATTATTATTATTATTATTATTATTATTGTGATGAACAGGACTGTTGTGCTGAATGTTCTCTTGTGCTCATGTGTTACTTTCCACTCCTATCCCCTTGTCCCTTCCTCTTCCTTCCCATCCCATCCATACCTCCTCCTCTGCTCTTCCAATCCATCATCTTCCATGTTTCTCACCTAAATCCCGTGAGAGATACTTCTCTCTCCCCTCCAAGGAGTCAATTCCCATATCACCCCCTTCCCCTACCACCTCCCCTACCACCTCCCCTACCACCTCCCCTACCACTTACCCTACCACCTCCGCACTTCCCTGGTACTGTGAGAGACTTGGGATGGAAGATACGTGTTTATTCTCTATTCCAAACAAACACACAACACGTTTGTTAATGGTAGTAAGAGAGAGAGAGAGAGAGAGAGAGAGAGAGAGAGAGAGAGAGACAGACAGAGACAGAGAGAGAGAGAGAGAGAGAGAGAGAGGAGAGAGAGAGAGAGAGAGAGAGAGAGAGAGAGAGAGAGAGAGAGAGAGACAGACAGACAGACAGACAGACAGACAGACAGAGACAGACAGAGACAAAGAGACAGACAGATAGACAGAAAAAGACAGAGACAGACAGACAGATAGACAGAGACAGAGACAAACAGACAACCAGACAGACAGACAGACGGACAGACAGACAGACAGACAGAAACAGACAGACAGAGACAGACAGAGACAGACAGACAGAGAGACCGACAGACAGACAGACAGACAGACAGACAGACAGATAGAGAGAGAGAGAGAGAGAGAGAGAGAGAGAGAGAGAGAGAGAGAGAGAGAGAGAGAGAGAGAGAGACAGACAGACAGACAGACAGACAGACAGACAGACAAACAGGCAGACAGACAGACAGACAGATAGAGACAGACAGACAGAGACAAACAGAGAGCCAGAAAGACAGGCAGGCAGAGACAGAGACAAACAGACAGACAGACAGATAAACAAAGAGAGAGGGAGAGAGAGAGAGAGAGAGAGAGAGGTTAAGTGGGAACAAGAAGAACGTGAAGATAAAGACCAAGACGAAGAAGATTAAGAATTGGAATGGGAAAAAGAGGAGAGAGGAGAAAGATGAGACGAAGTAAGAAGAGAAGAGTAGAAATAGGATGAAGAGGAGAGGGAGGGAGAAGAGAAGTAAAAAGAAAGAAATGGAAAGAAATGAAGAAAGGGAGAGAAAGAGAAGGAAAATCTGAGTATAAGAAGAGAGATAATAAAAATTCTTGAAACTATGTTAAGATTAACCGAGTTAACATTAACCTGGAGATGTTTGGCCCGTTCATTACCCGTGTTAACCTGGAGATGTTTGGCCCGTTCATTACCCGTGTTAACCTTGAGATGTTTGGCCGTTCATTTACCCGTGTTAACCTTGAGATGTTTGGCCCGTTCATTACCCGTGTTAACCTTGAGATGTTTGGCCCGTTCATTACCCGTGTTAACCTTGAGATGTTTGGCCCGTTCATTACCCGTGTTAACCTGGAGATGTTTGGCCCGTTCATTACCCGATGTTAACCTGGAGATGTTTGGCCCGTTCATTACCCGAGTGTTAACCTGGAGATGTTTGGCCCGTTCATTACCCGAGTGTTAACCTGGAGATGTTTGGCCCGTTCATTACCCGAGTGTTAACCTTGAGATGTTTGGCCCGTTCATTACCCGAGTGTTAACCTTGAGATGTTTTGGCCCGTTCATTACCCGGGGTTTTTAACCCGAGATTTTGGGCCCCTTTAAATTTCCCGGTTAAACCCGGGATGTTTCCCGTTTTATTACCCGAGGTTAACCTGGAGATGTTTGCCCGTTCATTTCCCGGTGTTAACCCGGGGATGTTTGGGCCCCTTTATTTCCCATTTTTTAAACCCGGAATGATTGGCCCCCTTCATTTCCCGGGGGTTAAACCCGGGGAGATTGGCCCCTCATTACCCCATGTTAACCTGGAATGTTTTGGGCCCCCTTTATCCCGATTTAACCTGGGGATGTTTTGGCCCGTTCATTACCCGGGGTTAACCTGGAATGTTTTGGCCCCTTCCTTACCGTTAACCGGGGAAGTTGGCCCGTTTTATTACCCGTTTAACCGGGGATGTTTTGGCCCCTTCATTACCCAGGTTAACCTTGAATGTTTTGGGCCCCCTTCATTACCCGGGTTTTAAACCTGGGGAAATTTTTTGGCCCCCTTAATTTTCCCGGGGTTAACCTGGGGAAATTTTTGGGCCCCTTCTTACCCGGTTAACCTAGATGTTTGGCCCCTTCAAATTTTCCCGGGTTTTCCTTTAATGTTGGCCCGTTATTTCCCATGTTAACCTGGAGATGTTTTGGCCCCTTCATACCCCGGGGTTAACCGGGGATGTTTTTTGGCCCCTTCATTACCCTGTTAACCTGGAGATGTTTGGCCGTTAATTTCCCGGTTTAAACCCTTTAATTTTTGGCCCCTTCATTACCCGTGTTAACCCGGAGATGTTGGCCCTTCATTACCCAAATGTTTTAAACCCGAGATGTTTTTGGGCCCCTTCATTACCCGGGTTTAAACCCGGGGTGTTTGCCCGTTCATTACCAGTGTTAACCTGGAGATGTTTTGGGCCCTTTATTACCCGTGTTAACCTGGGATGTTTTTGGGCCCCTTCATTTCCCTTTAACCCTTTAGAGTTTGCCCCTTCTTACCCGGGGTTAAATGAGATGTTTGGCCCTTTAATTTCCCGGGGTTTTAAACCCGGGGAAAGTTTGGCCCGTTCATTACCCGGTTTAAACCCGGAGATGATTGGCCCGTTCATTACCCCAGTGTTAACCCGGAATGATTTGGGCCCTTCTACCCGTGTTTAAACCTGGAGATGTTTGGCCCGTTCATTACCCGGGGTTAACCCCCGGGGAAGTTTGGCCCCTTTTTTACCCGTGTTTAAACCCGGGGAAATTTTTTGGCCGTTCATTTCCCTGTTTAACCTTGGGGATGTTGGGCCCCTTTATTACCCGTGTTAACCTGGAGAGTTTTGGCCCCTTCATTACCCCGTGTTAACCCCAGATGTTTGGCCCCTTCAAACCCGTGTTTAAACCGGAGATGTTTTGGCCCGTTCATTACCCCCGGTTAACCTGGGGATGTTGGCCCTTCATTACCCTGTTTAACCTGGGGGATGTTTGGGCCCTTCATTACCCGTGTTAACCTGAGATGTTTTGGGCCCCTTCATTACCCGTTTAACCTGGAATGTTGGCCCTTTATTACCCGGTTTAACCTGGGGATGTTTGGGCCCCTTCATTTCCCGTGTTAACCTGGAGATTTGCCCGTTTATTACCCGGGGGTTTTCCTGGAATGATTGGCCTTCATTACCCAGTGTTTAAACCCGGAGATGATGGCCCGTTATTACCCGTGTTAACCTGGAGGTTTGGCCGTTCATTACCCGTGTTAACCCCGGAATGATTGGCCCTTCATTTCCCAGTGTAAAACCCGGATGATTGGGCCCGTTCATTACCCGTGTTAACCTGGAGAGATTGGCCGTTCTTCCCGTGTTAACCCTTTAAGTTTTGGGCCCCTTCAATACCCTTTAACCTTGAATGTTTGGGCCCTTCATTACCCGGTTTAAACCCGAGATTTTTTTCCCCCTTCATTACCCCTGTTAACCGGAGTTTTTTGGCCCGTTCATTTCCCGTGTTAAACCCGGAGATTTGGCCCGTCATTACCCTGTTAACCAGAGTTTTGGCCCCTTCATTACCCGTGTTAACCTGAGATTTTGGCCCCTTCATTACCCGGTTAACCTGGGGTTTTTGGGCCCCTTCATTACCCGTTTAACCTGGAGATGAATTTGGGCCCCTTCTTACCCGAGGTTAACCTGGGGATGATTGGCCCCTTCATTTCCCGTGTTAACCTGGGGTTTTTGGCCCCTTCATTACCCGTTAACCTGGAGAGATTGGGCCCTTTTATTACCCGATGTTAACCCGGGGATGATTGGGCCCCTTCATTCCCCTGTTTAAACCCAATTTTGGCCCTTCATTACCCCTGTTTTCCTTGGATGTTTTGGCCCTTTTTATTACCCGGGGTTTAAACCTGGATGTTTGGCCCTTCATTACCCTTTTAACCTGGGGAAAGTTGGGGCCCTTCATTACCCGAGGTTAACCTTTAGATGTTGGGGCCCTTCATTACCCGTTTAACCTTAGATGTTTGGGCCCGTTCATTACCCGTGTTAACCTTGAATTTTGGCCCTTTTTACCCCTGTAACCTTGAGATGTTTTTGGGCCCTTTTATTACCCGTGTTAACCTGGAGTTTGGCCCCTTATTACCCGGGGTTTAACCCGAGATGTTGGGCCCTTTATTACCCTGTTAACCCTTTAGATGTTTGGCCCCCTTCATCCCCGTGTTAACCTGGGGAAAGATTGGGCCCCTTCATTACCCCATGTTTTCCTGGGGATGATTGGCCCGTTCATTTCCCGTTTTTAAACCCCGAGATGTTTTGGGCCCGTTTTTATTACCCGGGTTTAAAAATGAGATGTTTGGCCCGTTCTTACCCGTTTAACCCGAGATGTTTGGCCCGTTCATCCCTGTTACCCGGGGAAAGTTGGCCCGTTCATTACCCGGGGTTAACCGGAGATGTTGGGCCCCTTCATTTTCCCGTGTTTAACCTGGGGATGTTGGCCCGTTTATTACCCGAGTGTTTAACCTGAAATTGGGGCCCTTCATTACCCGTGTTAAACCCGGAGATGTTTGGGCCCCTTCAACCCGGTTAACCTGGAATGTTTTGGCCCGTCATTTTCCCCATTTAAAAATGGGATTTGGCCCTTCATTACCCGTGTTAACCTGGAATGATGGCCGTTATTACCCGGTTAACCTGAGATTTTGCCCGTTCATTACCCGTGTTTAAACCTGAAATTTTGGCCCGTTTATTTCCCGTTTTAAACCCGGAGATGTTTGGCCCTTCATTACCCGGTTTTCCGGAATGTTTTCCCGTTCATTACCCTGTTAACCTGAGATTTGGCCCGTTTATTACCCGTGTTAACCGGAGATGTTGGCCCGTTTTTTTACCCTGTTTAAACCCGAGATGTTTGGCCCTTCATTTCCCGTGTTAACCGAAAAAGTTTGCCCGTTCATTAACCCATGTTAACCCCGGAGATGTTGGCCCTTCTTACCCGATGTTTAAACCTGAGAGTTGGCCCCGTTCATTACCCGTTTAACCTGGGGATGTTTGGGCCCCTTCATTTCCCGTTTTAACCGGGATGTTTTGGGCCCCTTCATTCCCGAGTGTTAACCTGGAAGTTGGCCCGTTTTATTTCCCGGTTTCCTGGAGATTTGGCCTTCATTACCCTGTTAAACCTGAGAAATTTTTCCCGTTATTACCCCAGTGTTAACCGGGGAAAATTGGCCCCTTCATTACCCGGGTTAACCTTGAGATGTTTGGCCCGTTTATTACCGTGTTAACCTTGAGATGTTTGCCCGTTCATTTCCCGTTAACGAGTTAACCTTTAACTGGAATGTTGGCCCGTTCATTACCGTGTTAACCTGGAGATGATTGGCCGTTCATTACCCGTGTTAACCTTGAGATGTTTGGCCCGTTCATTACCCGTGTTAACCTTGAGATGTTTGGCCCGTTCATTACCCGTGTTAACCTTGAGATGTTTGGCCCGTTCATTACCCGTGTTAACCTGGAGATGTTTGGCCCGTTCATTACCCGTGTTAACCTGGAGATGATTGGCCCGTTCATTACCCGGTGTTAACCTGGAGATGTTTGGCCCGTTCATTACCCGTGTTAACCTGGAGATGTTTGGCCCGTTCATTACCCGAGTGTTAACCTGGAGATGTTTGGCCCGTTCATTACCCGAGTGTTAACCTTGAGATGTTTGGCCCGTTCATTACCCGAGTGTTAACCTGAGATGTTTGGCCCGTTCATTACCCGAGTGTTAACCTGGAGATGTTTGGCCCGTTCATTACCCGAGTGTTAACCTGGAGATGTTTGGCCCGTTCATTACCCGAGTGTTAACCTGGAGATGTTTGGCCCGTTCATTACCCGAGTGTTACCTGGAGATGTTTGGCCCGTTCATTACCCGAGTGTTAACCTGGAGATGATTGGCCCGTTCATTACCCGAGTGTTAACCTGGAGATGATTGGCCCGTTCATTACCCGAGTGTTAACCTGGAGATGTTTGGCCCGTTCATTACCCGAGTGTTAACCTGGAGATGTTTGGCCCGTTCATTACCCGAGTGTTAACCTGGAGATGTTTGGCCCGTTCATTACCCGTGTTAACCTGGAGATGTTTGGCCCGTTCATTACCCGATGTTAACCTGGAGATGTTTGGGCCCGTTTATTACCCGAGTGTTAACCTTGAGATGTTTGGCCCGTTCATTACCCGATGTTTAACCTGGAGATGTTTGGCCCGTTCATTACCCGAGTGTTAACCTGGAGATGTTTGGCCCGTTCATTACCCGAGTGTTAACCTGGAGATGTTTGGCCCGTTCATTACCCGAGTGTTAACCTGAGATGTTTGGCCCGTTCATTACCCGAGTGTTTAACCTGGGGATGTTTGGCCCGTTCATTACCCGAGTGTTTAACCTGAGATGTTTGGCCCGTTCATTACCCGAGTGTTAACCTTTGGGGATGTTTGGCCCGTTCATTACCCGAGTGTTAACCTGGAGATGTTTGCCCGTTTCATTACCCGAGTGTTAACCTGAGATGATTGGCCCGTTCATTACCCGAGTGTTAACCTGGAGATGTTTGGCCCGTTCATTACCCGAGTGTTAACCTGGAGATGTTTGGCCCGTTCATTACCCGAGTGTTAACCTGGGGATATTTGGCCCTTCATTACCCGGGGTTAACCTGGAGATGTTTGGCCCGTTCATTACCCGTGTTAACCTGGAGATGTTTGGCCCGTTCATTACCCGTGTTAACCTGGAGATGTTTGGCCCGTTCATTACCCGAGTGTTAACCTGGAGATGTTTGGCCCGTTCATTACCCGAGTGTTAACCTGGAGATGTTTGGCCCGTTCATTACCCGTGTTAACCTGGAGATGTTTGGCCCGTTCATTACCCGTGTTAACCTGGAGATGTTTGGCCCGTTCATTACCCTAGTGTTAACCTGAGATGTTTGGCCCGTTCATTACCCGAGTGTTAACCTTGAGATGTTTGGCCCGTTCATTACCCGAGTGTTAACCTGGAGATGTTTGGCCCGTTCATTACCCGAGTGTTAACCTTGTGATGTTTGGCCCGTTCATTACCCGAGTGTTAACCTGGAGATGTTTGGCCCGTTCATTACCCGAGTGTTAACCTTGAGATGTTTGGCCCGTTCATTACCCGAGTGTTAACCTTGAGATGTTTGGCCCGTTCATTACCCGAGTGTTAACCTGGAGATGTTTGGCCCGTTCATTACCCGAGTGTTAACCTGGAGATGTTTGGCCCGTTCATTACCCGAGTGTTAACCTGGAGATGTTTGGCCCGTTCATTACCCGAGTGTTAACCTGGAGATGATTGGCCCGTTCATTACCCGAGTGTTAACCTGGAGATGATTGGCCCGTTCATTACCCGAGTGTTAACCTGGAGATGTTTGGCCCTTTTATTACCCGAGTGTTAAACCCGGAGATGTTTGGCCCGTTCATTACCCGAGTGTTAACCTGGAGATGTTTGGCCCGTTCATTACCCGTGTTAACCTGGAGATGTTTGGCCCGTTCATTACCCGTGTTAACCTGGAGATGTTTGGCCCGTTCATTACCCGAGTGTTAACCTTGAGATGTTTGGCCCGTTCATTACCCGAGTGTTAACCTGGAGATGTTTGGCCCGTTCATTACCCGAGTGTTAACCTGGAGATGTTTGGCCCGTTCATTACCCGTGTTAACCTGGAGATGTTTGGCCCGTTCATTACCCGAGTGTTAACCTTGAGATGTTTGGCCCGTTCATTACCCGAGTTTAAACCTTAGATGTTTGGCCCCTTCAATTACCCGAGGTGTTAACCTTTGAGATGTTTGGCCCGTTTTATTACCCGGTTTAACCTGGAGAGTTTGGCCCTTCATTTCCCCATGTTAACCTGAGATTTTGGCCCCTTCATTACCCGGGTGTTTTAAACCTGGAAAGTTTTGGCCCCTTTATTACCCGGTTTAAAATGGAGATGTTTTTGGGCCCTTTTTTTACCCTGTTAACCCGGAGATGTTGGCCCGTTTTATTACCCAGTTAACCTGGAGATGTTGGGCCCCTTTTATTCCCTGTTTAAACCCGGAGAAGTTTTGGCCCGTTTATTTCCCGGTTAACCCGGGGAGTTTGGCCCGTCAATTCCCCCGGGTTTAAACCGGGGGAAATTTTTCCCTTTTATTACCCTTTTAACCGGGGAGTTTGGCCCGTTTATTACCCGAGTGTTTAAAGAAGTTTTCCCTTTATTACCCCAGTGTTTAAACCCGGAGATGTTTGGCCCCTTCATTACCCGTGTTAACCCGGGATGTTTTTGGGCCCTTCATTACCCGGGGGTTTTAACCTGGGATGTTTTGGCCCTTCATTACCCGAGTGTTAACCTTGAGATGTTTGGCCCTCATTTTCCCGAGGTTTTAAACCTGGAAGATTTTTGGGCCCCTTCTTACCCAGGGTTTAACCCCGAGATGTTTGGGCCCTTCTACCCGGTTAACCCGAGATGTTTGGCCCCTTCATTTCCCGAGTGTTAAACCTTTAGATGTTTTGGGGCCCCTTCATTACCCGAGGTTAACCTGGGGAAAGTTGGCCCTTCATTACCCAGTGTTAACCTGGGATGTTGGCCCTTCATTACCCGAGTGTTAACCTGGAGATGTTTGCCCGTTCATTTCCCGAGTGTTAACCTGGAGATGTTTGGCCCGTTCATTACCCAGTGTTAACCTGAGATGTTTGGCCCGTTCATTACCCGAGTGTTAACCTTGGAGATGTTTGGCCCGTTCATTACCCGAGTGTTAACCTGGAGATGTTTGGCCCGTTCATTACCCGAGTGTTAACCTGGAGATGTTTGGCCCGTTCATTACCCGAGTGTTAACCTGGAGATGATTGGCCCGTTCATTACCCGAGTGTTAACCTGGAGATGTTTGGCCCGTTCATTACCCAGTGTTTAACCTGGAGATGTTTGGCCCGTTCATTACCCGAGTGTTAACCTTGAGATGTTTGGCCGTTCATTACCCGAGTGTTAACCTGGAGATGTTTGGGCCCGTTCATTACCCGAGTGTAACCTGAGATGTTTGGGCCCCTTCATTACCCGTGTTTTAAACCCGGAGATGTTTTGGGCCCCTTCATTACCCGAGTGTTAACCTTGAGATGTTGGCCCGTTCATTACCCGAGTGTTAACCTGGAGATGTTTGGCCCGTTCATTACCCGTGTTAACCTGGAGATGTTTGGCCCGTTCATTACCCGTGTTAACCTGGAGATGTTTGGCCCGTTCATTACCCGAGTGTTAACCTGGAGATGTTTGGCCCGTTCATTACCCGTGTTAACCTGGAGAATGTTTTGGCCCTTCCATTACCCAGTGTTTTAACCTGGAGATGTTTGGCCCGTTCATTACCCGTGTTAACCTGGAGATGTTTGGCCCGTTCATTACCCAGTGTTAACCTGGAATGTTGGCCCGTTCATTACCCGAGTGTTAACCTGGAGATGTTTGGCCCGTTCATTACCCAGTGTTAAAACCCGGAGATGTTTTGGGCCCCTTCATTACCCGGTGTAACCTGGAGATGTTTGGCCCGTTCATTACCCCGAGTGTTAACCGGAGATGTTTGGCCCGTTCATTACCCGTGTTAACCTGGAGATGTTTGGCCCGTTCTTACCCGTGTTAACCTTGAGATGTTTGGCCCCTTTCATTACCCGTGTTAACCTGGAGATTTTGGCCCCCGTTCATTACCCGAGTGTTAACCTGGGGATGTTTGGCCCGTTCATTACCCGGTGTTAACCTGGAGATGTTGGGCCCGTTCATTACCCTGTTAACCTGAATGTTTTTGCCCTTCATTACCGTGTTAACCTTGAGATGTTTGGCCCTTCATTTCCCGGTGTTAACCTGGAGATGTTTGGCCCGTTCATTACCCGTGTTAACCTGGAGATGTTGGCCCTTCATTACCCGTGTTAACCTGGGATGTTTGGCCCGTTCATTACCCGTGTTAACCTTGGGGATGTTTTGCCCTTCATTACCCTGTTAACCTGGAAAGTTTGGCCCGTTCATTACCCGGTTTAACCTGAGATGTTGGCCCGTTCATTACCCGAGTGTTAACCTGGAGATGATTGGCCCGTTCATTACCCGTGTTAACCTGGAGATGTTTGGCCCGTTCATTACCCGTGTTAACCTGGAGATGTTGCCCGTTCATACCCGAGTGTTTTAACCTGGAGATGTTGGCCGTTCATTAAACCCCTGTTAACCTTGAGATGTTGCCCGTTCATTACCCGGGGTTAACCTTGAGATGTTTGGCCCGTTCATTACCCGTGTTTAAACCTGAGATGTTGGCCCGTTCATTACCCGTGTTTTAAACCCGGAGATGATTGGCCCGTTCATTACCCGATGTTAACCTGGAGATGATTGGCCCTTCATTAAAACCCCTGTTAACCTTGGGGATGTTTGGCCCGTTCATTAAACCCGTGTTAACCTGAGATGTTTGGCCCGTTCATTACCCGTGTTAACCTTGAGATGTTTGGCCCGTTCATTACCCGTGTTAACCTGGAGATGATTGGCCCGTTCATTACCCGAGTGTTAACCTGGAGATGATTGGCCCGTTCATTACCCGTGTTAACCTTGGAGATGTTTGGCCCGTTCATTACCCGTGTTAACCTGGAATGTTTTGGGCCCCTTCATTACCCGGTGTTAACCTGGAGATGATTGGCCCGTTCATTACCCGTGTTAACCTGGAGATGATTGGCCCGTTCATTACCCGTGTTAACCTTGAGATGTTTGGCCCGTTCATTACCCGTGTTAACCTTGAGATGTTTGGCCCGTTCATTACCCGTGTTAACCTGGAGAAGATTGGCCCGTTCATTTTCCCGTGTTAACCTTTAGATTTGGCCCTTCATTACCCGTTTTTAAACCTGGGGATGATTGGCCCGTTTTATTACCCGGGGTTAACCTGGAGATGTTGGCCCCGTTCATTAAACCCCTGTTTTAAACCTGGGGATGTTGGCCCGTTCATTACCCGTGTTAACCTGGAGATGATTGGCCCGTTCATTACCCGAGTGTTAACCTGGAGATGATTGGCCCGTTCATTACCCGTGTTAACCTTGAGATGTTTGGCCCGTTCATTACCCGTGTTAACCTGGAGATGATTGGCCCGTTCATTACCCGAGTGTTAACCGAATGATTGGGCCGTTCATACCCGGTTAACGAGATGTTTGGCCCGTTCATTACCCGTGTTAACCTGGAGATGATTGGCCCGTTCATTACCCGAGTGTTAACCTGGAGATGATTGGCCCGTTCATTACCCGTGTTAACCTTGAGATGTTGGCCCCTTCATTACCCGTGTTAACCTTGAGATGTTTGGGCCCCTTCATTACCCGTGTTTAAAACCTGAGAATGTTTGGCCCGTTCATTACCCGTGTTAACCTTGAGATGTTTGCCCGTTCATTTCCCGTGTTAACCTGAGATGATTGGCCCGTTTATTACCGTGTTAACCTTGGGGATGATTGGCCCGTTCATTACCCGGGGTTTAACCTTGGGGATGATGGGCCCCTTCATTACCCGTGTTTAACCTTGGGGATGTTTGGCCCTTCATTACCCGTGTTTAACCTGGAGAGATTGGCCCGTTCATTACCCGAGTGTTAACCTGGGGAGATTGGCCCGTTCATTACCCGTGTTAACCTGGAGATGTTGGCCCGTTCATTACCCGTGTTAACCTGGAGATGATTGGCCCGTTCATTACCCGGTGTTTAAACCCGGGGATGATTGGCCCGTTCATTACCCGTGTTTAAACCCGGGGATGTTGGCCCGTTCATTACCCGTGTTAACCTTGAGATGTTTGGCCCGTTCATTACCCGTGTTAACCTGGAATGATTGGCCCGTTCATTACCCGTGTTAACCTGGGGATGTTGGCCCGTTCATTACCCGGGTTAACCTGGAGATATTGGCCCGTTCATTACCCTTGTTAACCTTTGGAGATTTTGGCCCGTTTTATTACCCGGGGTTTAACCTGGAGATGATTGGCCCGTTCATTACCCGTGTTAACCTGGGGAAAGTTGGCCCGTTCATTACCCGGTTAACCTGGAGATGTTGCCCGTTCATTACCCGAGTGTTAACCTGGAATGATTGGCCCGTTTCATTACCCGTGTTAACCTTGGGGATGTTGGCCGTTCATTACCCGGGGTTAACCTGGAGATGTTTTGGCCCGTTCATTACCCAGTGTTAACCTGGAGATGTTTTGGCCCGTTCATTACCCCTGTTAACCTGGGGATGTTTGGCCCGTTCAATTTCCCGTGTTAACCTGGAGATGATTTTGGCCCGTTCATTACCCGTGTTAACCTGGAATGATTGGCCCGTTCTTACCCGTGTTAACCTTGGGGATGTTTGGCCCGTTCATTACCCGTGTTAACCTGGAGATGATTGGCCCGTTCATTACCCGAGTGTTAACCTGGAGATGATTGGCCCGTTCATTACCCGAGTGTTAACCTGGAGATGATTGGCCCGTTCATTACCCAGTGTTAACCTGGGAGATGTTTGGCCCGTTCATTACCCGGTGTTAACCTTGAGATGTTTGGCCCGTTCATTACCCGAGTGTTAACCTGGAGATGTTTGGCCCGTTCATTACCCGAGTGTTAACCTGGAGATGTTTGGCCCGTTCATTACCCGAGTGTTAACCTGGAGATGATTGACCCGTTCATTACCCGAGTGTTAACCTGGAGATGTTTGGCCCGTTCATTACCCGAGTGTTAACCTGGAGATGATTGGCCCGTTCATTACCCGAGTGTTAACTTTGAGATGTTTGGCCCGTTCATTACCCGAGTGTTAACTTTGAGATGTTTGGCCCGTTCATTACCCGAGTGTTAACCTGGAGATGTTTGGCCCGTTCATTACCCGAGTGTTAACCTGGAGATGTTTGGCCCGTTCATTACCCGAGTGTTAACCTGGAGATGTTTGGCCCGTTCATTAGGCTTTTTAACATAGGAACCTAAGTAAGAAGCACTGCAGCAGGCCTACTGGCCCATGTTAGGCAGGTCCAAGACACCTATTGGTGTCTTGAACCTGCTTAGCATGGGCCAGTAGGTGTCTTGGACCGGCCTACATGGGCCAGTAAGTGTCTTGGACCTGTCTAGCATGGACCAGTAGGTGACTTGAACCTCCCTAGCACGGGCCAGTAAGTGTCTTGCACCTGTCTAGCATGGACCAGTAGGTGTCTTGGACCTGCCTAGCATGGGCCAGTAGGTGTCTTGGACCTGCCTAGCATGGGCCAGTAGGTGTCTTGGACCTGCCTAGCATGGGCCAGAAGGTGTCTTGGACTTGCCTAGCATGTACCAGTAGGTGACTTGAACCTGCCTAGCATGGACCAGTAGGTGACTTGAACCTGCCTAGCATGGGCCAGTAAGTGTCTTGGACCTGTCTAGCATGGACCAGTAGGTGACTTGAACCTGCCTAGCATGGGCCAGTAAGTGTCTTGGACCTGTCTAGCATGGACAAGTAGGTGACTTGAACCTACCTAGCATGGGCCAGTAAGTGTCTTGGACCTGTCTAGCATGGACAATTAGGTGACTTGAACCTGCCTAGCATGGGCCAGTAAGTGTCTTGGACCTGTCTAGCATGGACAAGTAGGTGACTTGAACCTACCTAGCATGGGCCAGTAGGTGACTTGGACCTACCTAGCATGGGCCAGTAGGCCTGCTATAGTGCTCCTTTCTTATATTCATATTTATTCCAATCTTCTATCCCTTCCCACTTTCTCTATATATCCCTTATTCTTTTTCAAGTCTCTTTATCCCTTGTTCTATGATTCTTCTACCTATTTTCTTCTCTGTTTATCCTATCTTTCTCCCTCTCTCCCCCTTTCCCCCCTCCCTCTCTCTCTCTCTCTCTCTCTCTCTCTCTCTCTCTCTCTCTCTCTCTCTCTCTCTCTCTCTCTCTCTCTCTCTCTCTCTCTCTCTCTCTCTTTTTTTTTTTTTTTTTTTTTTTTTTTTTTTTTTTTTTTTTTTTTTTTTTTTTTACACAGGGTTTGACAAGGTTAAGGATCCCTAGCTTTATTGACAGCTATTTACAGGTTAAGGATTCCTAACTTTATTGGCAAGCTAAGAGCTGTTACCTACATCAGCTCATTTGAAAGCATTTTTATTGTTATGAGACATACAAGTAGGAAACAGGATGAAGTTGGAGCCATCTGTGGGCCAGCATTTTCATTTGATCAACTGACTTTATCTCGTTGACATCATTATGCTGTACGAATGTGTTTCCATACTCGAGTCATCCTGGGTATGTATGATCTCAGATGGAGTGTGTTCTGGAGAAGGGTACAGCCAGAGTGAAGTTGCTGCTTTCTGCCCATCTTGTGGCATAAAAGCTTGTTTCACGCTGTCCTCGAAGTGGATCCAAGTGTGGTATTTTGACAATATTGGCCTTGTACATAACAGTAGGCCACCCACATCCTCCTATGTTGAAGGCTCTGCTGAAATGACAGATCTATCCAGGATGGGTCCAGGCGAGAGATGAGACGTCTTGCTCTGTTCTCTACTCTGTCAAGCAGTCGCAGATGAGAGGGGGGGCAGGCAAACCAAGAAAGTGGAGCATACTCAAGGTGCGAGCGTACTTGTGCCTCGTACAGGATCTTGCAACTCCTACTGTCAAGCAGATGGGAGATACGGCGAAGTGCTGTAAGCTTCCTGGCTGCCTTGTTTGCAAGATTTACAACATGGTTCTTCATGGTTAGTTTGGAGTCAAATTTCACCCCAAGGATATCAACTTCTTCTCCAGGTACCAACATCCTCCCATTCATCCTTACTACTGCACCAGCATTACCATCATGGTGCCTAGAGACGATCATCATTTGCATTTTCTCAGGTGCAAATGTTACTTGCCATCTATTTCCCCAAGCTGATATAGCTCTCAGCTGGTGATTGATGTAGCTTAGAGCAGCTGGCATTTCTTCTCTTGGATAAGTGAATGTCAATGCACAGTCGTCTGCATATGCATGTAATTCTGGGATGAGATGAAGAAGGTCGTTGAAGTAGACATTCCATAACAATGGACCCAGCACGC
This sequence comes from Cherax quadricarinatus, assembly GCF_026875155.1. NCBI lineage: Eukaryota > Metazoa > Arthropoda > Malacostraca > Decapoda > Parastacidae > Cherax > Cherax quadricarinatus. The sequence goes on along the minus strand of NC_069473.1, from coordinate 29,225,276 downwards.
TTCCTGTGGAACACTTGCCCCAATAGGATGTCTTGCTGATTCCGTTCCATTGAGAACTACACTTAGAGATTTACCATGAAGGTAGTCACTGAGGAGACATAGCATAGAGCCTGCAATTCCCAGTGCTTGAAGTTTTGCTAAGAGGCCCTGGTGCCACACCCGGTCGAAAGCGCCAACAATGTCCAGTGCTACCACACAGCTGACTTTGGATTCATCCAGTGACTGGTGCCACTTAGTGGAGAGGTTTAACAACAGATCAGCAGCAGAGTAACACTTTCCTGAAGCCATATTGACGATCACAAAGTAGTGAGTGGTAGTCAAAAAACTCTGTCATTTGTCTTGAGATTATTGTCTCAAGGATCTTACCAGTGATTGACAGGAGTGACACTGGTCTGTAGTTGCTGATTTCTGCTCTGCTCTTCTTTTTGTGAACAGGACTACATTCGCCTCTTTCCATAGAGAGGGCCATTTACACTGTACTAGGCAGTGCTGAAAGATGCGAGTTAGAGGTGCTGCTAGCTGGTCTGCACATCTTCTCAACAATCTTGGGCTCAACTTGTCTGGGCCCACAGCCTTTTCTTGGTCAAGCGATTTAAGTAG
>NC_069473.1:29217176-29219676 GCF_026875155.1 Cherax quadricarinatus | reverse complement strand
TTATTGTCTGGCAGGAGGGGTCACGGGTTGTTAGTGAGTGGTCAGGTGACCTCCCCTCAGTGGTTAGTGTCTGGCAGGAGGGGTCAGGGGTTGTTAGTGAGTGGTCAGGTGACCTCTCACTGGTTAGTGTCTGGCAGGAGGGGTCAGGGGTTGTTAGTGAGTGGTCAGGTGATCTCCCCTCACTGGTTAGTGTCTGGCAGGAGGGGTCAGGGGTTGTTAGTGAGTGGGCAGGGACTCCCCTCAGTGGTTAGTGGTCTGGCAGGAGGGGTCAGGGGTTGTTAGTGAGTGGTCAGGTGACCTCCTCTCAGTGGTTAGTGTCAGCAGGGGTCAGGGGTTGTTAGTGATTGGTCAGGTGACCTCCCCTCACTGGTTATTGTCTGGCAGGAGGGGTCACGGGTTGTTAGTGAGTGGTCAGGTGACCTCCCCTCAGTGGTTAGTGTCTGGCAGGAAGGGTCAGGGGTTGTTAGTGAGTGGTCAGGTGACCTCCCCTCAGTGGTTAGTGTCTGGCAGGAGGGGTCAGGGGTTGTTAGTGATTGGTCAGGTGACCTCCCCTCACTGGTTAGTGTCTGGCAGGAGGGGTCAGGGGTTGTTAGTGAGTGGTCAGGTGACCTCCCTCACTGGTTAGTGTCTGGCAGGAGGGGTCAGGGGTTGTTAGTGAGTGGTCAGGTGACCTCCCCTCACTGGTTAGTGTCTGGCAGGAGGGGTCAGGGGTTGTTAGTGAGTGGTCAGGTGACCTCCCCTCAGTGGTTAGTGTCTGGCAGGAGGGGTCAGGGGTTGTTAGTGAGTGGTCAGGTGACCTCCCCTCAGTGGTTAGTGTCAGCAGGGGTCAAGGGTTGTTAGTGAGTGGTCAGGTGATCTCCCCTCACTGGTTAGTGTCTGGCAGGAGGGGTGAGGGGTTGTTAGTGAGTGGTCAGATGACCTCCCTCACTGGTTAGTGTCTGGCAGGAGGGGTCTGGGGTTGTTAGTGAGTGGTCAGGTGATCTCCCCTCACTGGTTAGTGTCTGGCAGGAGGGGTCAGGGGTTGTTAGTGAGTGGTCAGGTGACCTCCCCTCAGTGGTTAGTGTCTGGCAGGAGGGGTCAGGGGTTGTTAGTGAGTGGTCAGGTGACCTCTCACTGGTTAGTGCCAGCAGGGGTCAGGGATTGTTAGTGAGTGGTCAGGGGACCTCCCCTCACTGGTTATTGTCAGCAGGGGTCAGGGGTTGTTAGTGAGCGGTCAGGTGACCTCCCCTCAGTGGTTAGTGTCAGCAGGGGTCAGGGGTTGTTAAGTGAATTTGGGCAGTTGACCTCCCCTCAGTGGTGTCAGCAGGGGTCAGGGGTTGTTAGTGAGTGGTCAGGTGACCTCCCCTCACTGGTTAGTGTCTGGCAGGAGGAGTCAGGGGTTGTTAGTGAGTGGTCAGGTGACCTCCCCTAACTGGTAAGTGTCTGGCAGGAGGGGTCAGGGGTTGTTAGTGAGTGGTCAGGTGACCTCCCCTCAGTGGTTAGTGTCAGCAGGGGTCAGGGGTTGTTAGTGAGTGGTGAGGTGACCTCCCCTCACTAGCTAGTGTCAGCAGGGGTCAGGGGTTGTTAGTGAGTGGTCAGGTGACCCGCCCTCAGTGGTTAGTGTCTGGCAGGAGGGGTCAGGGGTTGTTAGTGAGTGGTCAGGTGACCTCCCTCACTGGTTAGTGTCTGGCAGGAGGGGTCAGGGGTTGTTAGTGAGTGGTCAGGTGACCTCCCCTAACTGGTAAGTGTCTGGCAGGAGGGGTCAGGGGTTGTTAGTGAGTGGTCAGGTGACCTCCCTCACTGGTTAGTGTCTGGCAGGAGGGGTCAGGGGTTGTGAGTGAGTGGTCAGGTGACCTCCCCTCAGTGGTTAGTGTCAGCAGGGGTCAGGGGTTGTTAGTGAGTGGTGAGGTGACCTCCCCTCAGTGGTTAGTGTCAGCAGGGGTCAGGGGATGTTAGTGAGTGGTCAGGTGACCTCCCCTCAGTGGTTAGTGTCTGGCAGGAGGGGTCAGGGGTTGTTAGTGAGTGGTCAGGTGACCTCCCTCACTGGTTAGTGTCTTGCAGGAGGGGTCAGGGGTTGTTAGTGAGTGGTCAGGTGATCTCCCCTCACTGGTTAGTGTCTGGCAGGAGGGGTCAGGGGTTGTTAGTGAGTGGTCAGGTGACCTCCCCTCAGTGGTTAGTGTCTGGCAGGAGGGGTCAGGGGTTGTTAGTGAGTGGTCAGGTGACCTCCCCTCAGTGGTTAGTGTCTGGCAGGAGGGGTCAGGGGTTGTTAGTGAGTGGTCAGGTGACCTCCCTCACTGGTAGTGTTGGCTGGGGTCAGGGTTTTTTAGTGAGTGTCAGGTGTCCTCCCTCGTGGGTTTTTGTGCAGCGGGTTAGGGTTGTTTTAGTGAGTGGCAGGTGCCTCCCCTCACTGTTTGTTCGCGGGTCAGGTTTGTTAGGTTTTGGTGAGGTGACCTCCCTATTTTTTTTTTTTTTTTTTTTTTTTTTTTTTTTTTTTTTTTTTTTTTTTTTTTTTTTTTTTTTT
>NC_069473.1:29196773-29216676 GCF_026875155.1 Cherax quadricarinatus | reverse complement strand
TTAAAATACAACTAGTAAAAAATTTTCCCCACCCCATTTTAGCCCACTCCCCCACTTCACTACTAGCCCTACCACCACCACTACTAGCCCACTACCACCACTATCACACTAGCCCAAAATCCCACCATATTCACAACTAGTCCATACCACCACTATCATACTAGTCACTACCACCACTACCACTACTAGTCCATACCACCACTCCCAAACCCACTACCACTACTAGTCCACTACCACAACTACCACCATACCATTTACTAGTCCACTACCACAACTACCACCACTACCATTTACTAGTTCACTACCATAACTACCACTACTAGTCCACTACCACAACTACCACCACTCACTACTAATACTACTAACAAGTCATCTAATATCCTAGGCACCGTTGCAGCATTAAAATAGAAGCGTATGGAAGACACGAAGTGGTTAGAAGCTCCCTCCTGACCTCTAACAGGAGGCCTTGGCACGCTCACCTACTATTGAAGGAGGTCAACGCCTGGCAGACGCTGCTCCTGTTGGTGGTCAACACCTGGCAGACGCTGCTCCTGTTGGTGGTCAACACCTGGCAGGAGTGCAGCAGGGTCCTGTAAGACCCTTTGCTCAGTCAGACAGCGACAGGGACGAAGCCCTTTGCACAAGACACAGCACCCAGGGGTGCTGAAGGCGCTCCTAACTCCCTCCCCCCCTGAGACAAGTCCTCCACCCTGAGACACGTCCCTCCACCCTTGAAACAAGCCCCTAAACCCCCTGAGATAAGCCCTTCCACCCTGAGGCACGTCCTTCACTCTTGAGACACGTCCCTCTCCCCTGAGACACGTCCCTCTCCCCCTGAGACAAGTCCCTCTGCCCTGAGACAAGTCCCTCTACCCCTGAGACAAGTCCCTCTACCAGAGACAAGTCCCTGTACCCCTAAAATAAATCCCGCTACCTCAGACAAATCATTGTAGTTGTTCTAGTTTTTTCTGTTATCCCCTGAATAGCGTTCGTGACATAATGATGAACATCAAGGGTCTGAAGGCAGAGTGTCAAGATATTAGAAAGCGCAGAAGGATAACAGAGGAGGGCATGATCTACCTACTACCTCCAGAAGAAGGTAAAAAAGTTGAAGACGATCCTGAGGAGAGAGGGCAAGAAGGTAGGCGAACTGGAACGGGAAAATGCAAAGTTGGAGGAAGCCACTGGTGAGCTCCGCAGCTTCCAGCTCCAATTCTCTCACCTGTACAAGGTGAGAGACGTCCATCTTAAAAAGCTAGAGGACTTGCGTAGCGCCCACCAGGCCATGGAGACTCACCATGAACAACTACAATGACGCCATTCAGAATCACGTCAAAGATATGTATAGAGTTGGCTGATGCTGTTAAGGCGCGGGTCGTATGTTCAGAAACGATGTAAAGGACGTCGGGATGCGAGGAAATGCAAACCCTTCCCCTCTCCAGCGTGGTTTATATCCGCCGAAGGGGATTATTGAAGCATTGCCCCACCATTAACGGACGGTAAGGGTGCCGGGGGGAGGGCCACATTGGCCTACATCATTGACTGTTTATTTCTTGCAACCTCTGGCACCATAATATCTTCTCTTGAAGCAAATCCATGAACAATGTGTGTTCCTGCAGACACATAGCGTTCCTACAGTCACAAAGTGTTGTCATTTTTCCATCCCGTCATCTAAGATTATTGTTTGATAATCTTGTAACAAGAGTCACCGCCTTGCTTGCCTCTCACAGCTTGCCGTGATCTAGCTTAATCTTCTTCTAACAAAGACATTCTGGTTTTTCTTGACAGCAAGGATTTCTTCCTGAAGGTCATGTCCTTGCTTCCTGATGCTCACACCCACACTTCTCTTGCTATTGCCTCTTGCTTGCATCAAGAGGACTTCCAGCCTCGAAATACGTACTTTATAGACAGTGAAAGACTTTATTGTGAATAAATGGTATACAATACCGATAAGATGAAGAATTAGACACACGTACAACATCTGCGTATCTTTATTTGTAGACGTTTTGTCAACCAGTGGCTTTATCAATACAAATTCAAGGACGCAATGGGTAGACTGTACAACTATATACGAAAGTTGTAGCACATGTGTCTAATTCTTCATCTTGTCGGTATAGTACACCTTTCATGTACAACTTGTCAGACACAACATCATGGAATCTTGGTACAGAGGACATCTCCACAACCTACCTACTTGCTAGCTCCTGGCCTATTTCCCAGGTATGACCTACTTCCATTGGGTAATCCCGCCTACCGACAGTGTCTTCGTCTGCTGCTCCTCCCTCACCTTACACCAATATATAAGTGCCTATCTTCCTACCTGTGGTTCAGAGTCTTCAAGACCACGGTGATCATCACCAACTTCAAGGCTGAAGGACTGATTACCTCATCTTTTGTATATAGTTCTACAGTCTTCCCATTATATCCATGAATTTGTTTTAAAAATTTTGCCACTAGATGCGAAACGCCCAAAAATAAAGTTTCCCCAGGGGTTGAAATGGTCAGTTTTTCAAACTTTTTGGCAAGTGCAATCACTAACGTTCTTAGATTAGTGTTGTTGATATTTCCCTTGTTTTTCCCACGATAGTAAGTTTTGATGTTGATCTCCAATATATGTTGTTGTTCTCCTTGTTCTTCCACGATAGAAGTTTGATGTTAGACTTCCTAATTAGTGTTGTTGTAGTCTATTGTTCTTCAGAATGAAGGCCAATAAGTTCTGTCTTTATTTGTCTTTGTGAACATAAAACTGTGTTCTTCCCCGGGCCGGCTATGTGAAACTCAGAGCTTAAGCCTCGGGCCCCCAATTCCGGAGGGCCTAAAAAGCAAATTTAGTCACATTCCCAAAAAAATTTTGGGATTTTTTTAAAAAAAATAATAATATTAAATTATAGTGAACCCAATACAAAATGATTTTTAAAAGACATGTAGGCGGCTTTGTGGTTGAAAAGGGACCCCTTTCCCGGGTCCAGGTTGGGGACCCAAAAATGGGCCACCACTGCGACTTCGCACACTCAGGCCCAGTTTTGGGGGAAATCAAATTGGTTACTACCCTTCCTCGTTGTTGATGCCCTTCTGTGACGGCACTTTCCACACTTGGGTTTTTCATTCTTCAACTTGTTGTTTCTTTAAAAAATTTTCGTGTTTCCTTCCCCAGTATATATGACTGGCGCCTACTTACTACCCCCCCCCGGGCACGCGCAGAAGTAATGGCTCTCTACATGTCCCTACATCGCGGGTAATAACAGTTAACCAGCCATGGGACAGAGAACTGACAACGATTTTTGGGTCCACTTAAACTATTTCATCATAATGTTGTCTCTATAACCCAAATTGGTGTTGATGTTGCTTTTACAACCCACACTATGGTGTTTTTTCTGTCTAAAACCCACTATGGTGTTAGTTGCGTCTAAACCCCAAAATAGGGTTTTGATGTGTGTTACAACCCACACTATGGTGTTATGTTGCTGTCTAAAACCCCCACACGGTGTGATGTTGCTTCTACAACCCCCCTATGGTTGAGTTGCTGTTAAAACCCCCCACACTGGTGTTGATGTTGCTGCTAAACCCACACTAGGGTGTTGGTTGCTGTTACAACCACACTTGGTGTTGATTGCTGCTAAACCCCACACAGGTGTTATGTTGTGTCTAAAACCCCCACACTAGGGTTTGAGGCTTTTACAAACACTGGTGTTTGTTTTGCAGTCACAACCCCACTATGGTGTTGATGTTCTGCTACAACCCACACTAGGGTGTTGATGTTGCGTCAAAACCCACATTTGGGTTGATGTTGCTTTTAAAACCCACCATGGTGTTGTGTTGCTGTCTACCCCCACACTAGGGTGTTGATGTTGCTGTTAAACCCCCTGGTTTTGTTTTGATGTCTACAACCCCATTGGTTTTGGTTGTGTCTACAACCCACACTATTTGTTATTTGCTGTCTAAAAACCCACACTAGGTGTTGGTTTTTTGCTGTCTACAACCCACACTATGGTGTTAAATTTGCTGTCACAACCACATGGGTTGATGTTTGCTTCTAAACCCACACTTGGTTTGATGTTCTGTCAAAACCCCACACTAGGTGTTGTTTTTTTGCTGCTACAACCCACACTAGGGTTTTGTTGGTTTTAAAACCCCAAACAGGTGTTGATTTTGCGTTTTAAAACCCCACATATGGTGTTGATGTTGCTGTCACAACCCACCTATGGTGTTGATGTTGCGTCTACAACCCACACTAGGGTTGATTTTGCTGTTACAACCCCACCTTGGTGTTATTTTGCTGCTAAAACCCACACTAGGGTTTGGATGTTGCTGTCTAAAACCCACACGGGTTTTGAGTTGCTGTCTACAACCCACATTTGGGGTGTGATGTTGTGTCAAAACCCCCCCATATGGTGTTGAGTTGCTTTTAAACCCACTTTATGGTGTTGATTTTTGCTGTTACAACCCCACTATGGGTTGAGTTGCGTCTACAACCCACACAGGGTGTTGATTTTTGCTGTCTCAACCCACACTTGGTGTTGATTTTCTGTCTAAACCCACCTATGGTTTGATTTTGCTGTCAAACCCACCTATGGTGTTGATGTTGCTGTCTAAAACCCCACACTATGGTGTTGTGTTTTGTCTAAAACCCACATGTGGTGTTATGTTCTGCTAAACCCACACTATGGTGTTGTGTTGCGTTACAACCCACACTGTGGTGTTGAGTTGCGTCAAAAAAACCCCACCAGGGTGTTGATTTTTGCTGCTCAACCCATACTGGGGTTGTTGATGTTGCTGTCTACAACCCAACTAGGGTGTTATGTGCTGTCTACAACCCACATTTGGGTGTTGAGTTGGTGTTACAACCCACACTATGGTTTTGATTTTGCTGTCTACAACCCCCACTATGGGTTGATGTTGTGTCAAAACCCCAACTAGGGTGTTGATTTGCGTTACAACCCAAAAATTTGGTTTGATGTTGGTGTCTCAACCCCACACTGTGTGATGTTGGTGTTACAACCCCAACTTGTTTTGATTTTTGGTTCTACAACCCCAACTATGGGTTATTTTGCTGTCTACCCCACATAGGGTGTTGTTTTTGCTGCTACAACCCCATATGGTTTGATTTGGGTTACAACCCACACTTGGGTTTTGATTTTGTGTTACAACCCACACTATGGTGTTGATGTTGCTGTTAAAAAACCCAACTTGGTGTTGATGTTGCGTCTAAAACCCCAAATGGGTTGTGGGGGGTTTTACAACCCACACTGGTGTTGATTTTGGTGTCTCAATCCCAAAATGGGTTATGTTGGGCTAAAAACCCCAATAGTGTTGATGTTGGGGGTTAAATCCCAACTAGGGTGTTGATGTTGGGTCTACAACCCACACTAGGTGTTGATTTTTGCTGCTAAACCCACACTATGGTTTGTGTTGGTTCACAAAAACCCCCAAAATGTTTGTTGATGTTGGTGTTACAATCCCAACATGTGTTGATTTGGTGTCTAAACCCCACACTGGTTTTTGAGTGGTGTCTAAACCCAACTATGGTGTTGTGGGGTGTAAAAAACCCCAACTATGGTGTTGGTTGGTGTTACCCCCCAACTATGGTGTTGATGTTGCGTCTAAAACCACACTGGTGTTGATGTTGGTGTCTAAAACCCCAACAGGTGTTGATGTTGGGTCTACAACCGCAACTATGGTTTTGAGTGGGTCTACAACCCAACTATGGTGGGGTTTTGGGGTCTACAACCCCCCATCTTGGTGTTGGGGTTCTGTCAACCCCCCCCCCACCTTGGGTTTGATTTTGGTATTAAACCCCCCAACTATGGTTTTGATGTTGGTGTCACAACCCCAAATGGTGTTGTGTTACTGTCTACAACCCTTTGGGTTGTTGATGGGGTGTTAAACCCACACGGGTTTTTGATTTTGGTGTCTAAACCAAAAATGGTGTTGTGTTGGTGTCTAAAAAACCCCAACTTGGGTGTGTTGGTGTCTAAAACCCCAATTGGTGTTGTTTGGGTGTCTCAACCCCTACTATGGTGTCGTTTTGGTGTCTACAACCCCAACTAGGGTTGATGTTCTGTTACAACCCCAGGGTGTTGTGTTTGGTTCTACAACCCCAACTAGGGTGTTGAGTTGGTGTCTACAACCCAACTATGGTGTGATGTTGCTGTCTACAACCCATTGTGTTGGTTGGTGTCTAAAACCCCACACTGGTGGTTGTTGGTGTCTAAAACCCCCAACTTGGGTTGGTTTGTGTCTACAACCCACATGGTGTTGGTGGTGTCAAAACCCAACAAGTGTTAACGTGAAAATAATGAGGATGAAAAAACCCTATCTTAGGTCCTTAACGTTTATGCTGCGCAAAACAAAATTAATTAACGAAATTCCACCGCCCCTTTAGATTTAATGTAGAATAAACCTCCAACTTATTCTTAGCTGTCCAAAATTTTTTTCTCCCAAGGTTCTGGGTGTTCCAAGGTTCTGGGTTTTCCCCCCAAGGTTCTCGCTGTCCCCAAAGGTTCTCGCTGTCTCCCAAGGTTCTGCTGTCTCCCAAGGGTTCCCTGTCCCCCAAGGTTTCGGTGTCCCCCCAAAGGGTTCCGGTTCCCCCCAAGGGTTCTCGCTGTCTCCAAGGTTTCGCTGTCCCAAGGTTCTCGGTGCCCCCAAAAGGTTTCCTCGTGTTCCAAGGGGTTTCTCGCTGTCCCCAAAGGGTTTCGGTGCCTCCCAAGGTTCTCGCTGTTCCCAATTTCTCGGTGTTTCCAAGGTTCCGGCCCCCAAGGTTCTCGTTGTCTCCAAGGGTTTTCTCGCTGTCCCCCAAGGTTCTCTTTGTCTCCCGGGTTCTCTTTGTTCCCCGGGTTCTGTTGCCCCCAAAGGTTCTCGCGCCCCCAAAGGGTTCTCGTTTTTTCCCCAAAAGGTTCTCGTTGTCCCCAAGGTTCTCGTTGTCCCCCCAAAGGTTCTCGCGTCCCCCAAAGGTTCTCTTTGCCCCCAAGGTTCCTTTTGTCCCCGGGGTTTCGCTGTCCCAAGGTTTCTCGTTGTTCCCAAGGTTCTCGTTGTCCCCCAAAGGGTTCTCGTTGTCTCAAGGTTCTCGTTGTCCCCCAAGGTTCTCGGGTCTCCCAAGGTCTCGCTTTTCTCCAAGTTCTCGCTGTCCCCCCAAGGGTGTCTTGTATCGGGATAGTATCATTGAGATTAAATGTACTTGGTATTAGAATTTTTAAAAAATGAACCAACCTGTCATGTGAATATTTAAAAAATGTTAGAAATACACCGATTAAATGGACTTCACCCCCAGGGAAAATGTGTTCATTTAATATCACAACCTCAACCCCCCCCAAGAAGTCATTACTAGTAATACTTTTATTTAAATTTTCCCGTACAAAACTGCCCAAGAGGAATTTTCCCTAAATGTAGAGAATTAATTAAATTTATACGTGATGGACTAAGCAGGAGTTAATGGCAGGGGTGCATTGTCTGGTGTTAACCCCAGCAGGAGTCTACGGGGGGTGCCTTTCCTGGTTTTTCCCCCAGCAGGAGTTATGGCAGGGGTGATTGCTCTGGTTGTTCCTCAGCAGGAGTCTATGGCAGGGGTGCTCTGCTTTTGGTTTTACCCAGCAGGAGCTACTAGCAGGGGTGCATCGCTTTGTTGTCACCCCCACAGGAGACGGCAGGGGGACATCCGCCTGGTTGTTACCTCCAGCAGGAGTCTACGGCAGGGCTGCTTGTTTGTTGTCACCTCCGCAGGGTACTGGCGGGCAAATCCGCTTGGTTGCACCTCCAGCAGGATTTATGCAGGGGGTGCATTGTCTTTTTGTCACCCCCAGCGGAATGGAGGGTACATCGCTCTGGTTGTCCCTCCCCAAAGGGGTTATGGCAGGGTAAACTGCTCTTTTTGTTACCTCGAGCAGGAGTTTCCCGGCGGGCTGCATCGCTGGTGCACCTCCGAGGGGTTATGGCGGGGGACATTGCTCTTGTTGTACCTCCCCCAGGAGTCTACTGGCAGGGCACATCGTCTTGTTGTCACCTCCAGCAGGAGTATGGCAGGGGCTACATTTGCTTCTGGTTGTCACCTCCGCAGGAGTTATGGCAGGGGCCCTCTGTCTTTTGTTACCTCCAGAGGAGTTACTGGCAGGGTGCATCTGTCTGGTTGTCACCTCCAGCAGGAGTCATGGCAGGGTGATCTGCTCGGTTTTTAATCCAGCAGGAGTTACTGGCAGGGCTGCATCCTCTGGTTTTTACCCCCAGCAGGGGGGCTATGGCAGGGCTGAATGCTCTCGTTGTACCCCGCAGGAGTCTCTGGCAGGGCTACACTGCTCTGGTTGTTACTCCAGCAGGAGTTACAAAGGGTACATCTGCTCGGTTGTTATAGGAGGAGCCCCTAACTGGTACATTTGCCTTTGGGTTTTTCCTCCCAAAAAACTACTGGGAGGGCTCATCGTCTGGTGTTACCTCCACAAAAGTCACTGGCAGGCTACATCGCTTGGTTGTTTCCTCCGCAGGGGTCTATGGCAGGGTACATCTGCTTGGGTTTTCACCTCCAGGGTCTATGGGGGCTACACTGTCTGGTTTTTTTACCTCCAGGGAGTCTACTGGGAGGGCTACACGCCCGGTTTTTTACCTCCCGGGTCTACTGGCGGGCACATTGCTCTGGTTTTTACCCCAGCAGGGGCTACTGGCGGGCCAAACTGCCTGGTTTTTTACCCCCCAGCGGAGTCTATGGCAGGGGGTACATCGCTTGTTGTTACCCCCAGCAGGAGTCTACTGTCAGGGCTACACTGCTCTGGTTGTCACCTCCAGCAAATTACTGGCGGGCTACATCTGCTCTGGTTGTTACCTCCGAGGGGTCTACGGCAGGGCTACATTGCCTGGTTGTTACCTCCAGCAGGAGCATGGGAGGGGTAATCTGCTCTGGTTGTTACCCCCGCAGGGGTCTACTGGGGGGCTGCTTGCCTTTTTTGTTGTTCTCCGCGGATTACTGGCAGGGCGCATCTGTCGGTTGTTTCCTCCGCCGGAGTTATGGCAGGGTGCATTGCTTTTTTGTTACCTCCAGCAGGAGTCTACTGGCAGGGCTGATTGTCGGTTTTTTCCCCCCAAAGGGGGTTATGGCAGGGTACATTGCCTTTGGTTTTTACCTCCCGCAGGAGTCTACTGGCAGGGCTACATCTGCTCTGGGTTTTTACCCCCCAAGGAGTCTACTGGCGGGCTGCATCTTCTCTGGTTTTTACCTCCCGCAGGGGTCCTGGCAGGGTACATCTGCTCTGGGTTTTTACCTCCAGCAGGAGTCTACTGGCAGGGCTGCATTTCTTGGTTTTTTCCCCCACAGGGGTCTATGGAGGGCTAATCTGCTTGGTTGTTACCTCAAGCGGAGTCTAGGCAGGGCTCATTGCTCTGGTTGTTACCTCCCGCGGAGCTAGGCAGGGTAATCTGCTCGGTTTTACCTCCTAGGGGTCAATGGCAGGGCCCCCACTTTGGTTGTTACCTCCAGCAGGGGGCTACGGGAGGGCTGCTCTGCTCTGGTTGTTTCCTCCAGCAGGGGTCTACTGGCAGGGGCCTGCTCTGGTTGTCCCCCAGCAGGGTCTACTGGCGGGCGCTCTGCCTGGGTTTTTACCTCCCAGGGCTTCTGGGAGGGGTAAAATTTCTCTGGTTTTTACCTCCAGCAGGATTACTGGGGGGGTTGCATCTGCTTCTGGTTGTTACCCCCCGGAGTTACTGAGGGCTACATCTGCTCTGGTTGTCACCTCCCCGCAGGAGTCTACTGGCAGGGGTACATCTGCTCTGGGGTTACCCCCCCGCGGGGTTACTGCGGGGTGCATCTGCCCCTGGTTGTCACCTCCAGCAGGAGTTACTGGGAGGGCACATTGCTCGGTTTTCCTCCAGTAGGGGTCCTGGGAGGGGGCATCGTCTGGTTTTACCCCCAGAGGAGTTATGGCAGGGACATCGCTTGGGTTTTTTTCCTCCAGCAGGAGTCTACTGGCAGGGCTGCATTGCTTGGTTGTTACCCCCAGCAGGAGTCTACTGCAGGGGTGCACTGCTCTGGGTTTTCACCTCCAGCAGGAGTATGGCAGGTACACTGCTCTGGTTGTTACCCCCAGAGGAGTTACTGGCGGGCTACATCGCTCGGTTGTCCCTCCAGCGGAAATACGGCAGGGGTACATCTGCTCTGGTTTCACCTCCCGGAGACTGGCAGGGTAATTGCCTTTTTGTCACCTCCGCAGGAGTATGGCAGGGCTAATCGTCGGTTGCCCCTCAGCAGGAGTACTGGGAGGGCTACACTGCTCTGGTTTTCACCTCCACGGAGTACTGGCAGGGGGACACGCTCGGTTTTCACCTCCCGCGGGAGTATGGCAGGGCTACTCTGCTTGGTTGTCACCTCCCCAGGGATATGGCAGGGCTACATCTGCTTGGTTTCACCTCCAGCAGGGGTAATGGGAGGCTACACTGCTCTGGTTGTTTTCCTCCCTGCTAAAACAAATTAAATATGTTTTATTTGGGCGTAAGAATTAACAACTGGGGGGAAAACAGCAATTGGCGTTGTATGTTAAACTTGTATACAATGTATGTTAAACCTTTTATTTCTGTATGTTAAACTTTTATACAATGTAGTTAAAATTGTAATACAATGTATTTTAAACTTTTATACAATGTATTATAATGTGAGGTAAAATATGACTTGTTTGTATTGTTTGATTGGAAGGTGGGCGGGTGTTTATGGGTCCGGATGTGTGTGGGTGGGCGGGGGCGGGTCAGGAAGGTTGTGGGTGGGCGGCGGGGGCGTGCGTATTGATCATGGGCGTGTGGGGGTAGTGGAGTGTAGTGACGTGGCTCTCTCTCTCTCTCTCTCTCTATCTCTTTCAGACGTGAAGGTGGTAGCAGTGTGGGCGGCAGGGAGGGACGGTGGGTGGCAGGGAGGGGACGGCAGTGCCCACGCCTGCCACCCAGACACTGTGACCCACATCTGAGAGCCACTAAGTGCTCTCTCTCTCTCTCTCTCTCTCTCTCTCTCTCTCTCTCTCTCTCTCTCTCTCTCTCTCTCTCTCTCTCTCTCTCTCTCTCTCTCTCTCTGAGGGAGGTGTCCTTGAGAGAGGCAGGGGAACACCGCCTGCTAACCTATATCTTTCCCTGCACGTGGCTGAGGAGATTACCCCGCTTCCACGGAAGTTTGTGCAGCTGGTGGGGGAAGTTTGTGCAGCTGTTGGGGAAGTTTGTGCAGCTGGTGGGGAAGTTTGTGCAGCTGGTGGGGAAGTTTGTGCAGCTGTTGGGGAAGTTTGTGCAGCTGGTGGGGAAGTTTGTGCAGCTGGTGGGGAAGTTTGTGCAGCTGGTGGGGGAAGTCTGTGCAGCTGGTGGGGAAGTTTGTGCAGCTGGTGGGGGAAGTTTGTGTAGCTGGTGGGGAAGTTTGTGCAGCTGGTGGGGGAAGTTTTGTAGTAGCTGGTGGGGAAGTTTGTGCAGCTGGTGGGGAAGTTTGTGCAGCTGGTGGGGGAAGTTTGTGCAGCTGGTGGGGGAAGTTTGTGCAGCTGTTGGGGGAAGTTTGTGCAGCTGGTGGGGGAAGTTTGTGCAGCTGGTGGGGAAGTTTGTGCAGCTGGTGGGGGAAGTCTGTGCAGCTGGTGGGGAAGTTTGTGCAGCTGGTGGGGGAAGTTTGTGTAGCTGGTGGGGAAGTTTGTGCAGCTGGTGGGGAAGTTTGTGCAGCTGGTGGGGAAGTTTGTGCAGCTGGTGGGGAAGTTTGTGCAGCTGGTGGGAAGTTTGTGCAGCTGGTGGGGAAGTTTGTGCAGCTGGTGGGGAAGTTTGTGCAGCTGGTGGGGGAAGTTTGTGCAGCTGGTGGGGAAGTTTGTGCAGCTGGTGGGGGAAGTTTGTGTAGCTGGTGGGGAAGTTTGTGCAGCTGGTGGGGAAGTTTGTGTAGCTGGTGGGGAAGTTTGTGTAGCTGGTGGGGAAGTTTGCGTGGCTGGTGGGAAGTTTTGGTAGCTGGTGAGGGAATTTTGTGTGGCTGGTGGGGAAGTTTGTGTAGCTGGTGGGGGAAGTTTGTGTCAGCTGGTGGGAAAGTTTGTGTAGCTGGTGGGGGAAGTCTGTGCAGCTGGTGGGGAAGTTTGTGTAGCGGGTGGGGAAGTTTGTCAGCTGGTGGGGAAGTTTGTATAGCTGGTGGGGAAGTTTGTGTAGCTGGTGGGGGGAGTTTGTGTAGCTGGTAAGGGAAGTTTGTGTAGCTGGTGGGGAAGTTTGTGTAGCTGGTGGGGGAAGTTTGTGTAGCTGGTGGGGGAAGTTTGTGTAGCTGGTGGGAGAAGTTGTGTAGCTGGTGAGGGAAGTTTGTGTAGCTGGTGGGGAAGTTTGTGTAGCTGGTGGGGAAGTTTGTGCAGCTGGTGGGGAAGTTTGAGCAGCTGGTGGAGAAGTTTGTGTAGCTGGTGGGGGAAGTTTGTGTAGCTGGTGGGGGAAGTTTATGTAGCTGGTGAGATTTGGGTAGCTGGGGGAAGTTGTGTAGCTGGTGGGAGAAGTTTGTGCTAGAATTGTGGTGGGGGAAGTTTTGAGCAGCTGTGGGAGAAGTTTGTTTAGCTGGTGGGGGAAGTTTGTGTAGCTGGTGGGGAAGTTATGTAGCTGGTGGAGGAAGTTTGTGTAGCTGGTGGGGGGTAGTTTGTGTAAGCTGGTGGGAGAAGTTTGTGTAGCTGGTGAGGGAAGTTTTTGTAGCTGGTGGGAGAAGTTTGTGTAGCTGGTGAGGGAAGTTTATGTAGCTGGTGGGGAAGTTTGTGTAGCTGGTGGGGGAAGTTTGTGTAGCTGGTGGGAGAAGTTTGTGTAGCTGGTGAGGGAAGTTGTGTAGCTGGTGGGAGAAGTTTGTGTAGCTGGTGAGGGAAGTTTGTTGTAGCTGGTGGGGAGTTTGTGCAGCGGGTGGGGGAAGTTTGTGTAGCTGGTGGGGGAAGTTTGAGTAGCTGGTGGGGGAAGTTTGTGTAGCTGGTGAAGGAAGTTTGTGTAGCTGGTGGGGGAAGTTTGTGTAGCTGGTGGGGAAGTTTGTATAGCTGGTGGGGAAAGTTTGTACAGCTGGGGGGAGAAGTTTGTGCAGCTGGTGAGGAAGTTTGTACAGATGGTGGGGAAGTGTGTACAGCTGGTGAGGAAGTTTGTACAGCTGGTGAGGAAGTGTGTACAGCTGGTGAGGAAGTGTGTCAGCTGGTGGGGAAGTGTGTACAGCTGGTGAGGAAGTGTGTCAGCTGGTGGGGAAGTGTGTACAGCTGGTGAGGAAGTTTGTACAGCTGGTGAGAGGGAAGTTTATACAGCTGGCAGGGAAGTTCATCCCAGTGCTGGAGGAGGGGTGAAGGAATTTACTGGAAGTGTCAGTAACCCAGAAAGACCCGACAAAGCCACGCGGTGTGGCTTTATTCCTTGGTGGGGGGGGGCCTGAGACCCTCACCCAGGATGCTCCCCACAACATCTAACTCCCGGGGTTATACCTATTTACCGGTAACTTGCCCATATACAACTTGCCACGCCCAGGATTGAGCCTGGGTTCAATCCTGGGCTCGGCGAGTGACACTCCTTGTCTGTTATTGAGGGAGTTGAGACCTAAGGGAACTGAACCTTCATGATACCTATAGACTCTCTCTCTCTCTCTCTCTCTCTCTCTCTCTCTCTCTCTCTCTCTCTCTCTCTCTATCTATCTATCTATCTATCTATCTATCTGTCAATCTATCTATCTAACTAACTATCTATCTATCTATCTATCCATCTCTCGTGTATGAGAGCTTTCAATCTTATGGTGAACCAGGCTTAGCATTCTTTCTTCTTCTTCTACTACTACTAATAATAACTATTATTATTATTATTATTATTATTATTATTATATATTATTATTATTATTATTATTATTATTATTAAATTATTTTCAGAAAAGTGACAAGTATCTCCTGAAATCACGTAATAATAGCCCAATATTTCTCCGTGACGCAGATAAGAGGCAGGTGTGAGGGACACCATGATGCTGACATCACCTGACTGATGTAAACAAACAACAGCTGGCTACATCAGCTGACTGATGTAAACAAACAACAGCTGGATGGGTGGTTACATCAGCTGAGTGATGTAAACAAACAACAGCTGGTTGGGTGGTTACATAAGCTGAGTGATGTAAACAACAGCTGGTTACATCAGCTGAGTTATGTAAACAACAGCTGGTTACATCAGCTGAGTGATGTAAAAAACAGCTGGTTACATAAGCTGAGTGATGTAAACAACAGCTGGTTATATCAGCTGAGTGACGTAAATAACAACTGGTTACATCAGCTGAGTGACGTAAACAACAGCTGGTTACATCAGCTGAGTGATGTAAACAACAGCTGGCCGACTGGTTACATCACCTCAGTTATGTAAACAACAGCTGATCGACTGTTTATATCAGATAAGCAAACAACAGCTGGTCGACTGGTGTCCACGGCCACTATGTTCTTCAGCTAGTGGAGACAGCTAGTAGACTCTGCTAGTGGAGACTGCTAGTAGACTCTGCTAGTGGAGACTGCTAGTAGACTCTGCTAGTGGAGACTGCTAGTAGAGACTCTGCTAATGGAGACTGCTAGTGGAGAATGCTAGTGGAGACTGCTATTGGAGACTGCTAATGGAGACTGCTAGTGGAGAATGCTAGTGGAGACTGCTATTGGAGACTCTGCTTTTGGAGACTACTAGTGGAGACTTTGCTATTAGACATTCTGCTAGTGGAGACTGCTAATGGAGACTCTGCTAGTGGAGACTGCTAGTGGAGACTGCTAGTGGAGACTATGCTAGTGGAAACTCTGCTAGTGGAGACTGCTAGTAGAGACTGCTAGTGGAGACTGCTAGTGGAGACTGCTAGTCGAGACTGCTAGTGGAGACTCTGCTAGTGGAGACTGCTAGTGAAGACTGCTAGTAGAGACTCTGCTAGTGGAGACTGCTAGTGGAGACTCTGCTAGTGGAGACTATGCTAGTGGAGACTTTGCTAGTGGAGACTGCTAGTGGAGACTGCTAATGGAGACTGCTAGTGGAGAATGCTAGTGGAGAATGCTATTGGAGACTCTGCTAGTGGAGACTACTAGTGGAGACTTTGCTATTAGACATTCTGCTAGTGGAGACTGCTAATGGAGACTCTGCTAGTGGAGACTGCTAGTGGAGACTCTGCCAGTGGAAACTATGCTAGTGGAAACTCTGCTAGTGGAGACTGCTAGTGGAGACTGCTAGTGGAGACTGCTAGTGGAGACTCTGCTAGTCGAGACTGCTAGTGGAGACTCTGCTAGTGGAGACTGCTAGTGCAGACTCTGCTAGTGGAGACTGCTAGTGGAGACTCTGCTAGTGGAGACTATGCTAGTGGAGACTTTGCTAGTGGAGACTGCTAGTGGAGACTCTGCTAGTGGAGACTGCTAGTGGAGACTCTGCTAGTGGAGACTGCTAGTGGAGACTGCTAGTAGAGACTCTGCTAGTGAAGACTCTATTAGTGGAGACTGCTAGTGGAGACTCTGCTAGTGGATACTGCTAGTGCAGACTCTGCTAGTGGAGACTGCTAGTGGAGACTCTGCTAGTGGAGACTGCTAGTGGAGATTCTGCTATTGGAGACTGCTAGTGGAGACTGCTAGTGGAGACTTCTAGTGGAGACCGCTAGTGGAGACTCTGCTAGTGGAAACTGCTAGTGGAGGCTCTGCTAGTGGAGACTGCTAGTGGAGACTCTGCTAGTGGAGACTGCTAGTGGAGACTCTGCTAGTGGAAATTGCTAGTGGAGACTCTGCTAGTGGAGACTCTATTAGTGGAGACTGCTAGTGGAGACTCTATTAGTGGAGACTGCTGGTGGAGACTCTGCTAGTGGAGACTGCTAGTGGAGACTCTGCTAGTGGAGATTGCAAGTGGTGACTGCTTGTGGAGACTCTGCTAGTGCAGACTCTGTTAGTGGAGACTGCTAGTGGAGACTCTGCTAGCGGGGACCGCTAGTGGAGACTCTGCTAGTGGAGACTCTGCTAGTGGAGACTCTGCTAGTGGGGACCGCTAGTGGAGACTCTGCTAGTGGAGACTGCTAGTGGAGACCGCTAGTGGAGACTCTGCTAGTGGAAACTGCTAGTGGAGGCTCTGCTAGTGGAGACTGCTAGTGGAGACTCTGCTAGTGGAGACTGCTAGTGGAGACTCTGCTAGTGGAGATTGCTAGTGGAGACTCTGCTAGTGGAGACTCTATTAGTGGAGACTGCTAGTGGAGACTCTATTAGTGGAGACTGTTAGTGGAGACTCTGCTAGTGGAGACTGCTAGTGGAGACTCTGCTAGTGGAGATTGCAAGTGGTGACTGCTTGTGGAGACTCTGCTAGTGCAGACTCTGTTAGTGGAGACTGCTAGTGGAGACTCTGCTAGCGGGGACCGCTAGTGGAGACTCTGCTAGTGGAGACTCTGCTAGTGGAGACTCTGCTAGCAGGAACTTCATTCTTCTGATGGGTGAGTTTACCTTGCTGGTGACTGTTCAGATACACTTTATTTTAGCAGTGACTGGTATAAGTGACAGCAGTGAAAGTATCAGCCAGTGAAGCACTGCAGTGGCAGTGCCTACGGCTGAGTGTCTAGACACACCATGACCGAGAGAAAACTTTCTTTGAGAATATTGCACTCGAAGACTTGATAACCCAGAGTCAAGAAAGCCAGGTAGTGTGGTTTAATTTTCAACTGGGTTCCTCAGGACCTTCCCCAGGATGCGACACCACACACACGGAGTGAAGCAGTGGAGCCAGGAGCCATACATAGCTTTAAGAAGCACGATAAGCCTCTGGAAGCAGGGAGAGAGTGGACCTAGTAGCGATTAGCAAAAGAGGCAGGTCCAGGAACTATGATTTAACCCCTGCTGATTTACATGCATGACATTACATTTTTGGGTGAAACGCTAAACTCACATGGGTCATTTAGGGCGAGGATTGGTGAAGGCTCGAACCTCCGTCTACTAACCTCGAGACGACCGAGCAACTCTTCTCATCTAAACCAAATGGAAAGAATGTAAACCATGTGTAGACATGACAGGAAATGAACTGTTCGGGAAGTTTAACTTCAACAGCCAGAGAAATTATTTTTTTTCAACAAACCAGCCACAGAAGGGGTTACTAGCCCCTTGCTCCCGGCATTTTAGTCACCTTTTACGACACGCACGGCTTACGGAGGAAGAATTCTGTTACACCAGAGAAGTTATTATGATTGAGATAAAACGTGAAGTAGCAAACATAATCTAGAAAGACTGTCCTCAGCACACCAAACCCGCACCACCAGTGTGTGTGTGTGTGTGTGTGTGTGTGTGTGTGTGTGTGTGTGTGTGTGTGTTGTGTGTGTGTGTGTGTGTGTGTGTGTGTGTGTGTGTGTGGGCAACTGAACACTGGAACTTCATGGTCTGCATAGAGGATGCTCCGTTAAGGAAGTCTTAAAGGAGATCAGTCACGGCAAGAGAATGGAGAAGAATGTACGAGTGAAGAAGAAAGTTTTACAATGTTGCTTGAAAACACGTCACAACGCAGGAAAAATCATCTGCGAATCATTTCTGACAGAGAACAGACACTCAAACATTCTTACCAGACGGGAGAAGCCTTTGACGAGCATCAAGCCGTTCAGAAAATTCATAAAACACTATTTCTAAACATACGCAAAATCTTAATCTACAACCACCCCTAAAACTGCCCTGCTACTATGAAACTATACGATAACGACAAAGAAATAAGCGAAATCTTAAAAGGCAATTATGACTCAATGTTCAGTGATCCACTGATAAGGAGGTGAGTGGAATTTCATTTTGTCTACGTTACCTCTGGCCATCCAACAATTCCCAATGAATCAAGAAGGAAATGGAACACATGTCTACTCACGCAGCACCAGGAACTGATTAATGGAACTCTGTGTTTATAATGAAATGCGAACTACCACTGTCACGAGTACTTAGCATAATTTAGAGGAGGAGCTTAGATCTAGGTGAAATTCCAGAGATACTAAAAGGAACAGACATGGGTCTTCCCTGCACGAGGGCGACGGTGTCGGAAGACTACAGACCAGTGGCGCTAACATCACACATCGTAAAAGTCTTTGAGAGGGTTAAAATACGTCAAATTACACGTTTAATGGAAAAAGCGTGACCTGTACAAGCCGAGGCAATATGGGTTTAGAGCAGGAAGAACTTGCTCGTCCCAACCACTGGATCAATAACAAAAATTACTGAGGCATTTGAAGAATGTTAACAAAAAAGGTTAACGTGATCTGCAAGGACTTTGGAGTTAAGGAACATAAAATGAGATTATTAAGTATAACGGGAAAAGTAGTTAAATGTTTTTATAGTTTTTAGCGAATACACCACAAAGAGTAAACAAAGGAAGGGGAGTAAGGCACTGTCAAGGCACTGCCAAGGCACTGCCAAGGCACTGTCAAGGCACTGCCCTGGCTCTTATGTTGTTTCTCAGCATCATGACATAGACAAAACACGAACCACAACTTTGTATCGCCTTCCTTGAAGACGATACAAAAATTAGCATGAAAGTCACCTGGCAGAGGACACCGGGCAACTGCAAGATAATATCAACAAAACGTTCTGGAGGGCAGTAGTAAAGAAAACGATATTCATTAAAAACAAATTCCAATTGCTCAGATGTGGAAAGAACGAGGATATCAACCGGGAAAACGGTACTAAAAATTACATTAGGATCCCCTCCTAGAACGAAAAGAACGCGAAAAAGACAGGATACATTAATGTCAGCTGATCAGTGGTTTAAAGAACATAAGACAACACACGCTGAAAAGGCCAAGATAATGACAGGGTTAATAATGAGAACATCGAAAACAAGAAATATGTCAATAATCACATTACTCAAAGTAATTAAGCTCTCTCACTTGGAGTACAACTCTGTATTGATGCAAGACATAAGAGCAGAGCTGGAAAAATACAGAGAGTATTTACTGCCTCCATCGAGCCAATAGAGTGTTGAAAATACCGAAAACTGTCACCCAAAAACTGGGAAATGTTCTCTGGAGAAAGATGAGAGAGAAATACCTAATAATATACACATAGAAGACACTAGGAGACCCAACCCAAAATCTACACACGACATACAGACATGGGAGGAAATGCAAAATAAACCCACTGGAAAGCAGGGGCACCATGGGCACAATAAGAGAACATTGTGTCAACATCCATCGGACTCAACTTTTCAACCTCCTTCCAGCAGCCATTAGAAATATTACCGGAATAATTGCAGAGTTATTCCAGGGAAATCTGAATGACCAGAGGGGCCAGAGGGCCGCCAGCAGCAACAACCTGGCTCAGGGCCGGGCCACTAGACGAGGAACATACGAAACAGGACACAGGTGAAAAGGTCATGCGCAGGCAATCGAGGTCACTGCACGACATGGGCTACCATGGTGAGAGCCACACGTTTCGAGATCCAAGTGAGGCCTGTTCCAGCGCACATTTCACCTGCGTGTACTCACCTACATGTGGTTGCAGAGGCCGAGTCACAGCTCCTGTGTAGTCACCTACATGTGGTTGCAGGGGTCGAGTCACAGCTCCTGTGTAGTCACCTACATGTGGTTGCAGGGTCGATTCACATCTTCTATGTACTCACCTACATGTGGTTGCAGGGGCCGAGCCAGCTCGTGTGTACTCATCTATTTGTGGTTGCAAGGGACGATTTATAGCTCCTGACCCCCTCTTCACTAGTACTTTCTATGTACGTATGTGTGTGTATGTGTGTGTGTGTGTGTATGTATGTATGTATGCCTATATGTAGATATATGTTATGTACATGTTTCTTACATGAGTACTTTAGTCCACTACCAGAATGTACCACAAGGCAGTAACAGCCGTCACAACCAGCCTTAACAGGCACAACATTTCGCCCAGTGTACACCTTGACAAAGCTTCTGCAGAACGAAACGTTGCCACAATAAAAAAAAATGCCACATTAGTTGCATTTGTCAACCTGGAGTCTACTGGGGGTATTC
>NC_069473.1:29113650-29196273 GCF_026875155.1 Cherax quadricarinatus | reverse complement strand
AAATTACAAATGGTAAATGAGTCAGAATGTTTCTTTATGAATCGGTTGTTCTGGTTCAGCAGATCGATCAGCTGTTATGCGCAGCCGTAATACAATTACAAAAGCCAGGCGACAGAACGTTGATTATAGAGTCATTCTAGTGTGGTAACCCCTTAGAATGAATGCTAACTAAATGTGCTTACAAAGTTCTAGGTAAATTTCCTTATTTTCACTGAGCTTGAAAGTTGGCAATTCTTTGCTAGCTATGTGGGTGATTGCACCAGCACTCCTGTAATCCAGGGTAGATATGAGACCCAGCAGCAGTTCAGGAACTTTTGTTATTTATTCGAGTGTACAGTTTGTCTGTAACTCCCCTTCGCATAAGAGTACTGAAGGCTGCCTTATACAACTACTATTACAATCACGTTGCTCCATCACTGGAGGGCATCTCGTACTAGTTGAATACTTGTTTCATGTATTAATTCCTATGTATTTCGGTAGATGGCTTTGTCTCCTTGCTAAGTCGATCTTCTGGACATAAGTCCCAGGTCTGTCAATTACGATTACAGCTTTCTTGACTACTCACGAGTATCTGATCTTATATCCAAACTATACGAAATATACTATAGTACTAACTACTCTACTCTACTACTCATCTAGATAACTATCTACTTATCCTTTAGTTGCAATAACAGTCTCCTACTCAATCAATCTACTTTATATAGTGCAACTACTAGATTACGACTTCTATATGATACATTACTACTACTCCAACTAACTACCATACAACTACACTACTACTACTACTACTACTACTACTACTACATACTACTGCAACTACTAATACTGCACTAACTACTACAACTACAACTACTACTACATACTTACTACTACTGCAACTATCTACTACATGCAACTACTATACTACATACTACTACTACTACTACTAGCACTACTATGACTACTACTACTACGCAACTACTACTACATACTACTAACTCTGACACTACTACTACTGCAACTACTACTACAACTCTATACTACTACACTACTACTACTACTCAACTACTACTACTACTACTACTACTACTACTACTACTACTGCAACTACTACTACTACTACTACTAACTACTACTACTACTGCAACTACTACTACAAACTACTACTCAACTACTACTAAACTACTACTACTACTACTACTACTACTACTACTACTACTACTGCAACTACTACTACAACTACTACTACTACTACTACTAACTACTACATGAACTACTACTACAACTACTACTACTACTACTACTACTGCAACTACTATCTACAACTACTACTACTACTACTGACTACTACTACTACTACTACTACTACTACTACTACTACTACTTACTACTACTACTAACTACTACTACAACTACTACTAACTAACTACTACTTACTACTACTACTACTTACTACATTACTACTACTACTACTCACTACTACTACTACTACTCACTACTATACTACTACTACTACTTACTATTACTAACTACTACTACTACTACTACTACTACTACCTACTGCAACTACTACTACAACTACTACTACTACTACTATTACTACTACTACACTACTACATACTACTACTACTGCAACTAACTACACAACTACTACTACTACACTACTACTACTACTACTACTACAACTACTACTACTACTACTGCAACTACTACTACATACTACTACTACTACTACTACTATTACTACTACTACTACTACTACTACTACTATCAACTACTACTACTACTACTACTACTACTACTACTACAACTACTACTACTACTACACTACTACTATACTATTACTCTACTACTACTACTACTACTACAACTGCAATACTACTACAACTACTACTACTACTACTATACATACTACTACTACTACTGCAACTATACTCAACTACTACTACAACTACTACTACTACTACTTACTATACTACTACACTACTACTATACTACTATTACTACTACTACATACTACTATCTACTACATACTACTATATTACTACTACTACTACTACTACTACTAACTGACTACTACAACTACTACTACTACTACTACTACTACTACTACTACTACTACTACTGCAACTACTACTACTACTACTACTACTACTACTACTACTATTACTACTACTACTACTACTACTACTAACTACTACTACTACTACTACTACTACTACTACTACTACTACTACTACTGCAACTACTACTACTACTACTACTACTATTACTACTACTACTACTGCAACTACTACTACTACTACTACTACTACTGCAACTACTACTACTACTACTACTACTACTACTACTACTACTACTACTACTACTACTACTACTACTACTACTAATAATAATAATAATAATAATAATAATAATGTCTTTATTTCTACAAGTACATGTACAAGGTGAACATCAAAATGGTATACAATACCGACAGGTTGGTAGGTAAGACACATAGGCAACAGTTAGGCAACTTTATTCCGAAACGTTTCGCCTACACAGTAGGCTTCTTCAGTCGAATACAGAAAGATCTTCAGATAGTTCCTGACTATGGAACTGAACTTCTCCAGGCTGAGGGACTGACAACCTCAAATCTACGACTTCAAGGGTGATGGACTGATTACATCGTCTTCACATCTCTACTGCTCCTGCCTACTTTCTGTATTCGACTGAAGAAGCCTACTGTGTAGGCGAAACGTTTCGGAATAAAGTTGCCTAACTGTTTGCCTATGTGTCTTACCTACCAACCTGTCGGTATTGTATACCATTTTGATATTCCACCTGTACAAAGTATACAGACCATAGCTGACATCACTGACATACTACTATATAGAAAGCCGCTTGTTATGCTGAGCATTTCGGGAAAATTAGATCAGTTTTGTCCAGGATGCGACCCACACCAGTCGAGTAATACCCAGGTACCCATTTTATACTGACGGGTGAACATGGACAGCAGGCGTCTTATGGAAACACGATCTAATGTTTTCCAGCCGTACCGGAGATTCGAACTCCGAACCTCAGTGTGTGAGCTGAGTGCGCTATTGATCCAGCTATGTATTAGCTGAAATTTGTCCTCACTGAACATTGTACTGGTACCAGTAGTCTACTGGAGGACTTGGTTTATATCAGCGTGGAGGTTCAGTGTCTGATATTCTCGTGCAGATTCCACTATAGTCTTCGAAGATGATACAGTGCTATGGTTTATGTCCTTGTCTATGTCAGAGATAAAACTGAGAAAGAGAAGTGGGGTAGGCACTGTGCCTCGGGCACAGACATTTTCACTGTATCAGCCTCTGAATTCACTCTGTTTACTATTGTTCTTTGGATTCTATTATTTAGGAAGCTGAATATCCATCTCCTCCCCTTTCAAGTTATTCTTCTTGCACGCATTTTGTGCGCTGTTACCCCGTGGTCTCACTTGTTCAAACAATTTTGTTAAGTCGATGTACACTATATCTGCATTATGCTTGTCTTCCAGTGATGCCAAGACTCTGTCATAATGGTCCACTTATTACGAGAGACAGAAGTGACCTGTCCTGAACCCATGCTGACCTAGATATGCAACGGCACGATTCCATGAAACTGACAAGCTTGTTTCTTCAAACCCATTCAGAAATCTTTGAAATGTGGGACGTAACTGTGGGACGTCATCGCTATCAGTCTATTTTTTTTTTTTGTTTTGTATAACAGACTGGGAAAGTTTTGACAGGAGTGTGGGCCACACAGCTGGGCATGGAGAATGTAAACAACAGCGAGGTCATCATGACTGGTCAAGTCTTGCCACCACACCCCGTGTCTCATTCCATTGCGCCAGTTTTTTGACGTCGTTGTATGGTTAATTAGGTTTGAAGCTTATCGACTACTCGAAGAGTCGGGAGAAATTTCCTTCATTGTGGAAAAAATCGTACTTTTGCACAAGTGGGTGTGAAAACTGAATGTGCCGGGGAAGTGTCATGATGATGTCAGTCATGAAAGAAGTGAAAGAAACTGGTTATCTAGAAGAGGCACAGTGCTTGCTGTACGCTAGGATAGGTGGGAGATAATACCTAGAACTGAGTATGCTACAAACACTAATCATGCAATAGAGCTGAAAAGTAATGTGAAGAACCTGGGAGTGGTGATGTCTGAGAATCTCACTTTCAAGGATCACAACATTGCCACGATCACAACTGGGGTTATAGGATGGATAATGAAACATTCGAAACAAGAGATGCCAAGCTACTAATTTGACCCTTTTTAAATCGCTTGCTCTCTCTGGGCTGAAATATTGCTGTACATTCTCCATTCAAGGCAGATGAAGTTGCAGATCTAAGAGTGTACAGAGAAGCTTCACTGCACATATAAGTTCCATCAAACACCTTAACTACGGGGAACGCTTAAAAGCATTTTGACTTGTACCACTGGAACGCAGGCGAAGAGGGAATGGTCCCGAATCTGCACACGAACTGGGCAGGCAGTGAAACGTGCCCCCAGTGAAAAGTAGGGGGGGCATTGGTACACTAAAGAGACAACACAATAAAAAGTCCAGGACCCAAGACTGTTCAACAGCCTCCCACCAGCCATAAGGGCAATTACCAATAGACCTCTGGTTGTCTTCAAGAGGGCTTGGACAGATACCTAAAGTCGGTACCTGACCAGCCGGGCTGTGAGTCGACCCGCTGCAACCAGAAATAGGGGAGTACAGGTACACAGACACAACAAACTATAGCAGCAGCAGCAGCAGCAGCAGCAGCAGCAGCAGCAGCAGCAGCAGCAGCAGCAGCAGCAGCAGCAGCCAGCAGCAGCAGCATCAGCACAGCAACAGCAACAACAGCAACAGCAGCAACAGCAGCAGCAGCAAGAGCAACAACAGCAGGGGAGCAGCAGCAGCAGCAGCAACAGCAACAGCAGCAGCACAGCAGCAGCACACAGCACAACAGCAACACAGCAGCAACAACGCTAACAGCAACAGCAGCAACGCAGCAGCAGCAAGAGCAACAGCCCGCCCCGCAGCAACAGCAGCAAAGCAGGCAACCAGCAGCAGCAGCAGCAGCAGCAACGCAGCACAGCAGCAGCAACAGCAGAGCAGCAACGCAGCAAGCCAGCAGAGCACACAACAGCAGCAAACAGCAACAGCAGCAAGCAACAGCAAACAGCAGCAGCAGCAACAGCAGCAACAGCCCCGCAGCAGCAGCAGCATCAGCAGCAGCACACCCGCAGTAGCAGCAGCAGCAAAAACAGCACAACAGCAAGCAGCAAAAAAACACATCAGTAACGCAGCAGCAACAGCAGCAGCAGAATAGCACAGCAGAAAGAAGTAGAAAGCAGCAGAAACCCCAGCATACACAGCAGCAAACAGCACAGCAACAGCAGCAGCAGCAACAACAGCAGCAGCAGCAAAAGCAACACAGAAAGCGGGCAACAGCGGGCACCCCACACCCCAACCAGCAGTAACACAGCAGCAGCAAGAAAGCAGCAGCAGCAGCAGCAGCACAGCAAACAGCAGCAGCCCCAGCAGCACCAGCAGAACAGCAGCACCCAGCAAAAACAGCAGCAACAGCAGCAAAAACAGAAAGCAGCACAACGGGCAACAACGGGAAAGCAACAGCACAGCAGCAGAAACACAAAAAAACAGCAACAACAACACAGCAAAAGCAGCGGGGCAGCAGCGCAACAGCAGCAGCACCCCACAGCACCAGCAGTAACACCCACACCAGCAGAAACAGCAGCAGCAGCACACCCACGCGGGCAGCCCCACAGCAGCAGCATTTAACAGCAGCACAACAGCAGCAGAAAACAGCGGGCAGAAAACAACAGCGCAACAGCACAGCAGCACAGCAAAACCAGGCACCCGGGCAAAAAGCAAAAGCACAGCAGCAGCAACAGCACCCAAAACCAGCACCCAACAGCAGCGGGCAGCAAACAACAGAAAGAAACCCAGCACGGCGGGCAAACAGGCAGCAGAAAGCAGCAGAAACCAAAGCAGCAACACAGAAAGCAGCAGCACCCGCACAACAACAAATAGCAGAAACCCAGCACAGCAGAAAGCAGAAAGCAGAAAAACAAAAAACAAAAGCCCCCAGGCAACAGCAGCAGCCAGCAAGCAGCAGAAAGCAGAAACCAGCAGCAGCAGAAAACCAGAAAAGCAGCAGAAAAACAACGGGAAAAGCAGCAGCAAACACCCAGCAACAGAGCAGCACCAACAGGCAGCAGCAACGGGCGGGAAAAAGCAGCAGCAGCAGCAGCAACAGACGAAACAGCAGCAGAAACAGCACAGAAAAGCACCCCTCAGCAGCAAACAGCAGCAAACAGCAGCAGAAACCCAGAAAGCAGCAACAGCAATCACCCAACCAGAAAAGCAGAAACAACAGCGGGAAACAGCAGCAGCAGCAAAAACAAAAACAACAGCACCCGGCAGCAAAAAAGCAAAAAGCAGCAACAGCAGAAAAAGTCAGCACCAGCAGCGAAACAGAAAAGGCATCAACAGCAGCAACAGCAAAAAAAGCAGCAACAACAACAGCAACAGCAGCAAACAGCAGCACCCCAACAACAGCGGGCAACAACAGCAGCAACCACAGAAGCAGCACAGAAACAGCAGAAACAGCAGAAAAAGCAGCAAAAAGCAGCAAAAAAGCACAGAAAGCAGCAAGGCAGCAACAAAACAATAGCAGCAAACACAGCAGCAGCAGCAGCAGCAGCAGCAGCACCCAAGCAGCAGCAGCAGCAACACCCGGCAGCACAGCAGCACAACAGCAGCAGCAGCAGCACACACAACAGCAGCAGCACAGCACGCACAGCAGAAAACAAAGCAGAAACAGCACACAACAGCAGCCCCAAAGCAAAAAAACAGAAAAACAGCAGCACAGCAAAAGAAAAACCCAACCCAACAGAAAGCAGTTTCCCAGCAGCAACAGCACACCCAGCGCAGCAGCACAGCAGAAAAACAACAACAAACAAAAAGCAGCAGCAGCAACAACAAAAGCAGCAGCAGCAGCAAGAAACACCCGCAACATCACAAGCAGCAGCAGAGCGGAAACCAAAAAAGGCAGCAGCAGAAAAAGGCACAACAACAACAGCAGCAGAAAGGAAAGCCCCCAAAAACAGCAGCAGCAAAAACAAAAAACAGCAGAAAGCACACGGGCAACAGCACCCAAAGCAGCAACAGCAAGCAAAAAACAGAAAAACCCCCATAAAGCGGGCAGACAGCAGCAAAAAAGCAGGAACAGCAGCAGCCCCGCGCAGCAGCAAACAACAGCAACAACATCGCACAGCACAGCGGGAACAGCAGCGGGCAGCAGCAACAACACAAGCAGCAGCAAGCAGAAAGCGGGCAGCAGCAGAAACAGGGGGGGGAGCAGGGGGGGCAAAAACCCAACCACCACCAAAACCCAAAAACCCACCACCACCACCCAAAACCCCCCCCCCCCCCCCCCACCACCCCCCCCCCCCCCCCCCCCCCCCACCACCCCCCCCCCAAACCACCAAAAAACCAAACCCCAAACCAACCACCCCCACCACCCCCACCCACCACCCACCACCACCCCCCCCAAACCACCCCCCAAACCCCCCCCAACCACCACCACCACCCCCCCCAACCACCCACCCCCCACCACCCCCACCACCCACCACCACCCCCCCACCACCACCCCACCCCCCCACCACCCACCACCCCCAAACCCCCCCACCACACCCCCAACCCCCACCCCCCACCACCACCCACCACCCCAAACCCACCCCCCACCCACCACCACCCCCAAACCACCACCACCACTCACCACCCCCCCAAACCACCACCACCACCACCAAAACCCCCAACCAACCACCCCCACCTGGATACGTGCTGGAACCCATTTATCCGGCTGCCCCCAAAAAACCGGTTTTCACCTGCAGGAAGGGCCGTTCTCTCCGGATAGTTCCGGCCTGGGTGGGAATCCCACTGGATACGGGGGGCCCGGGTTTTACACACAGCCGCCCACCGGCCCCCCTTTCAGAAAAACATTTAACACTGCTCCCGGTCTCCTGCAAACACACTGTCCCCATTTCCTTTTCCTTACCTTTAAATGGTACATGATAATCTTGTTATTCCTGTTTTTTTTCCCCCGGCACGAAAGTGTTTCCCGCACGGCATGTGTTTTCCAGCAAAGGCCCTGGGGGTTTCCAGCACCGGGCATGTGTTGCCCGCAAAGGCTTTGGGGTTGGCCCCGCACCCGGGAATGTTTTCCACACGGGATGGTGTTTTTCCCCACCGCATTTTTTGCCAAACACGGCATGTGTACCACACGGCATTGGGTTTCCACCCCGGCATGTTTGCCAGCAAAGGCCCTTTTGGGTTTCCAGCAAAGGCATGTGTTTCCAGCAAGGCCAAAAAGTTTGGGCAGCACGGCAAAAAGGGTTACCAAACACGGCAAGTGGTTTCCAGCACGGCATGTGGTTTGCCACCCCGGCAAGTGTTTTCCAAACACAGCATGTGTTTACCCCACGGCAAGGTTGCCAGCCCGGGATGGGTTCCAAACCCGGGATGTTTAACCCCGCACTGCATGTGTTTGCCAGCACGGATGTTTAAACCCGCACAGCAAGGGGTTGCCAGCACGGCATGGGGTTAAACCAAACACGGCAAAAGTGTTAAACCCCGCACGGCCCAATGTTTGCCACACGGGATGTTTTTTCCAGCACAGCATGGTTGTCAGCAAAGGCATGTGTTTCCCGCACGGCATGTGTTACCAGCAAAGCATGGTTGTCAAAACGCGCAAGTGTTCCCCGCACAGCATTTTTAAACCACACGGCATGTTTTACCACAGGGCATGTGTTAAACCCGCCCCAGCAAGTGTTACCAGCACGGAAAGTAAATTGGGCAGCACGGCATGTGTTACCCGCACGGCAGTGTTTTTCCCCACACCATGGGTTTTCCAGCAAAAACATGTGTTACCACACGGCATGGTTTTTCCACCGGCATTGTTGCCCCGCACGGGGATGTTTTTTCCACCCCGGCATGGGGTTAAACCCGCACGGCAATTTTTTGCCAGCCACGGAT
This sequence comes from Cherax quadricarinatus, assembly GCF_026875155.1. Lineage (NCBI taxonomy): Eukaryota > Metazoa > Arthropoda > Malacostraca > Decapoda > Parastacidae > Cherax > Cherax quadricarinatus. The sequence continues at coordinate 29,187,242 of NC_069473.1, read as the reverse complement.
GTGGTTGCCAGCACGGCATGGGGTTACCCCGCACGGCATGTGTTTGCCACAAAGGCAAAGTTTGCCACAAAAGGCATGTTTTAACCCCCACGGCAAGTGTTACCAGCACGGCATGTGTTACCAGCACGGCATGTGTTTTTCCAGCACGGCATGGTTACCCCACACGGCAAGTGTTGCCAGCACGGCCCTGTGTTTTCCAGCACGGCATTTTTGGCCCCGCACAGGGTGTGTTCCAAACACAGCATGTGTTTCCAGCACGGGAAAAAAATTTTTCCCCCCATGGCAGGTGTTGCCCCCACGGCAAGTTTTACCAAACACGGGATGTGTTAAAACCCGCACGGCCCGTGTTGCAGGGACGGGATTGTTACCCCGCACAAACAGTGTTGTCAGCACGGGATGGTTGTCACACGGGATGTGTTCCACAAGCATGGTTGTCACCCATGTGTTACCACAAGCTGTGTTACCGCACGGATGTTTACCAGCACGGCATGTGTTTGCCAGCACGGCATGTGTTACCAGCACGGCATGTATTGTCAGCACGGCATGTGTTAAACCCGAAAAGCATGTGTTACCAGCACGGCATGTGTTGCCAGCACGGCATGTTTACCAGCACATCATGTATTGTCAGCACGGCATGGTTACCAGCACAGCATGTGTTTTCCAGCACGGCATGTGTTACCAGCACGGCATGTGTTGCCAGCACGGCATGTGTTGCCAGCACGGCATGTGTTACCAGCACGGCATGTGTTACCAGCACGGCATGTGTTGCCAGCACAGCATGTGTTACCAGCACGGCATGTGTTACCAGCACCCGGGATGTTGTTGCCAGCACGGCATGTGTTGCCAGCACAGCATGTGTTACCAGCACGGCATGTGTTGTCAGCACGGCATGTGTTACCAGCACAGCATGTGTTACCAGCACGGCATGTGTTACCAGCACGGCATGTGTTGCCAGCACGGCATGTGTTGCCAGCACAGCATGTGTTACCAGCACGGCATGTGTTGTCAGCACGGCATGTGTTACCAGCACAGCATGTGTTTACCAGCACGCATGTGTTGTCAGCACGGCATGTGTTACCAGCACGGCATGTGTTACCAGCACGGCATGTGTTGTCAGCACGGCATGTGTTACCAGCACGGCATGTGTTACCAGCACGGCATGTGTTGTCAGCACGGCATGTGTTACCAGCACGGCATGTGTTACCAGCACGGCATGTGTTGTCAGCACGGCATGTGTTACCAGCACAGGATGTGTTACCAGCACGGCATGTGTTGCCAGCACGGCATGTGTTACCAGCACGGCATGTATTGTCAGCACGGCATGTGTTACCAGCACAGCATGTGTTACCAGCACGGCATGTGTTGCCAGCACGGCATATGTTGTCAGCACGGCATGTGTTACCAGCACGGCATGTGTTGTCAGCACGGCATGTGTTACCAGCACAGCATGTGTTTACCAGCACGGCAGTGTTGCCAGCACGGCATATGTTGTCAGCACGGCATGTGTTACCAGCACGGCATGTGTTGTCAGCACGGCATGTGTTACCAGCACGGCATGTGTTGTCAGCATGGCAGGTGTTGCCAGCACGGCATGTGTTGTCAGCATGGCATGTGTTGCCAGCAGGGCATGTGTTGTCAGCATGGCAGGTGTTGCCAGCACGGCATGTGTTGTCAGCATGGCAGGTGTTGCCAGCACGGCATGTGTTGTCAGCATGGCATGTGTTACCAGCACGGCATGTGTTGTCAGCATGGCATGTGTTGCCAGCACGGCATGTGTTACCAGCACGGCATGTGTTGCCAGCACGGCATGTGTCTTCTCTTGGCCAGTCTGAAGGCAGGACTGTCATCTTGGAGCATGACTGAAGGCAGGACTATCATCTTGGAGCATGACTGAAGGCAGGACTATCATCTTGGAGCATGACTGAAGGCAGGACTGTCATCTTGGAGCATGACTGAAGGCAGGACTGTCATCTTGGAGCATGGCTGAAGGCAGGACTGTCATCTTGGAGCATGACTGAAGGCAGGACTGTCATCTTGGAGCATGACTGAAGGCAGGACTGTCATCTTGGAGCATGACTGAAGGCAGGACTGTCATCTTGGAGCATGACTGAAGGCAGGACTGTCATCTTGGAGCATGGCTGAAGGCAGGACTGTCATCTTGGAGCATGACTGGAGGCAGGACTGACATCTTGGAGCATGACTGAAGGCAGGACTGTCATTTTGGAGCATGACTGAAGGTAGGACTGTCATTTTGGAGCATGACTGAAGGCAGGACTGTCATCTTGGAGCATGACTGAAGGCAGGACTGTCATCTTGGAGCATGGCTGAATGCAGGACTGTCATCTTGGAGCATGACTGGAGGCAGGACTGACATCTTGGAGCATGACTGAAGGCAGGACTGTCATTTTGGAGCATGACTGAAGGCAGGACTGTCATCTTGGAGCATGACTGAAGGCAGGACTGTCATCTTGGAGCATGACTGAAGGCAGGACTGTCATCTTGGAGCATGGCTGAAGGCAGGACTGTCATCTCGGAGCATGACTGAAGGCAGGACTGTCCTCTTGGAGCATGACTGAAGGCAGGACTGTCATCTTGGAGCATGACTGAAGGTAGGACTGTCATCTTGGAGCATGACTGAAGGCAGGACTGTCATCTTGGAGCATGACTGAAGGCAGGACTCTCATCTTGGAGCATGGCTGAAGGCAGGACTGTCATCGTGGAGCATGACTGACGGCAGGACTGTCATCGTGGAGCATGACTGAAGGCAGGTCTGTCATCTTGGAGCATGACTGAAGGCAGGATTGTCATCTTGGAGCATGACTGAAGGCAGGACTGTCATTTTGGAGCATGACTGAAGGCGGGATTGTCATCTTGGAGCATGACTGAAGGCAGGACTGTCATCTTGGAGCATGACTGAAGGCAGGACTGTCATCTTGGAGCATGACTGTAGGCAGGACTGTCATCTTGGAGCATGACTGAAGGCAGGACTGCCATCTTGGAGCATGGCTGAAGGCAAGGCTGTCATCGTGGACCATGACTGAAGACAGGACTGCCATCTTGGAGCATGACTCAAGGCAGGACTGTCATCGTGGAGCATGACTGAAGGCAGGTCTGTCATCGTGGAGCATGGCTGAAGGCAGGACTGTCATCTTGAAGCATGACTGAAGGCAGGACTGTCATCTTGGAGCATGACTGAAGGTAGGACTGTCATCTTGGAGCATGACTGAATTCAGGACTGTCATCTTGGAGCATGACTGAAGGCAGGACTGTCATCTTGGAGCATGACTGAAGGCAGGACTGTCATCTTGGAGCATGACTGAAGGCAGTACTGTCATCTTGGCGCATGACTGAAGGCAGGACTGTCATCTTGTAGCATGACTGAAGACAGGACTGTCATCTTGGAGCATGACTGAAGGCAGGACTGTCATCTTGGAGCATGACTGAAGGCAGGACTGTCATCTTGGAGCATGACTGAAGGCAGGACTGTCATCTTGGAGCATGACTGAAGGCAGGACTGTCATCTTGGAGCATGGCTGAAGGCAAGGCTGTCATCGTGGAGCATGACTGAAGACAGGACTGTCATTTTGGAGCATGACTGAAGGCAGGACTGTCATCTTGGAGCATGACTGAAGGCAGGACTGTCATCTTGGAGCATGACTGAAGGCAGGACTGTCATCTTGGAGCATGGCTGAAGGCAGGACTGTCATCTTGGAGCATGACTGGAGGCAGGACTGACATCTTGGAGCATGACTGAAGGCAGGACTGTCATTTTGGAGCATGACTGAAGGCAGGACTGTCATCTTGGAGCATGACTGAAGGCAGGACTGTCATCTTGGAGCATGGCTGAAGGCAGGACTGTCATCTTGGAGCATGGCTGAAGGCAGGACTGTCATCTTGGAGCATGACTGAAGGCAGGACTGTCATCTTGGAGCATGACTGAAGGCAGACTGTCATCTTGGAGCATGATGAAGGTAGGACTGTCATCTTGGAGCATGACTGAAGGCAGGACTGTCATCTTGGAGCATGATTGAAGGCAGGACTGTCATCTTGGAGCATGGCTGAAGGCAGGACTGTCATCGTGGAGCATGACTGACGGCAGGACTGTCATCGTGGAGCATGACTGAAGGCAGGTCTGTCATCTTAGAGCATGACTGAAGGCAGGATTCTCATCTTGGAGCATGACTGAAGGCAGGATTGTCATCATGGAGCATGACTGAAGGCAGGACTGTCATTTTGGAGCATGACTGAAGGCAGGATTGTCATCCTGGAGCATGACTGAAGGCAGGACTGTCATCTTGGAGCATGACTAAAGGCAGGACTGTCATCTTGGAGCATGGCTGAAGGCAGGACTGTCATCTTGTAGCATGACTGAAGACAGGACTGTCATCTTGGAGCATGACTGAAGGCAGGACTGTCATCTTGGAGCATGACTGAAGGCAGGACTGTCATCTTGGAGCATGACTGAAGGCAGGACTGTCATCTTGGAGCATGACTTTAGGCAGGACTGTCATCTTGGAGCATGACTGAAGACAGGACTGTCATCTTGGAGCATGGCTGAAGGCAGGACTGTTATCTTGGAGCATGACTGAAGGCAGGACTGTCATCTTGGAGCATGACTGAAGGCAGGACTGTCATCTTGGAGCATGACTGAAGGCAGGACTGTCATCTTGGAGCATGACTGAAGGTAGGACTGTCATCTTGGAGCATGACTGAAGGCAGGAATGTCATCTTGGAGCATGATTGAAGGCAGGACTGTCATCCTGGAGCATGACTGAAGGCAGGACTGTCATCCTGGAGCATGACTGAAGGCAGGACTGTCATCCTGGAGCATGACTGAAGGCAGGACTGTCATCGTGGAGCATGAATGAAGGCAGGACTGCCATCTTGGAGCATGGCTGAAGGCAAGGCTGTCATCGTGGACCATGACTGAAGACAGGACTGTCATCTTGGAGCATGACTGAAGGCAGGACTGTCATCGTGGAGCATGACTGAAGGCAGGTCTGTCATCGTGGAGCATGGCTGAAGGCAGGACTGTCATCTTGAAGCATGTCTGAAGGCAGGACTGTCATCTTGGAGCATGACTGAAGGCAGGACTGTCATCTCGGAGCATGACTGAATTCAGGACTGTCATCTTGGAGCATGACTGAAGGCAGGACTGTCATCTTGGAGCATGACTGAAGGCAGGACTGTCATCTTGAAGCATGACTGAAGGCAGGACTGTCATCTTGGCGCATGACTGAAGGCAGGACTGTCATCTTGTAGCATGACTGAAGACAGGACTGTCATCTTGGAGCATGACTGAAGGCAGGACTGTCATCTTGGAGCATGACTGAAGGCAGGACTGTCATCTTGGAGCATGACTGAAGGCAGGACTGTCATCTTGGAGCATGACTGAAGGCAGGACTGTCATCTTGGAGCATGGCTGAAGGTAAGGCTGTCATCGTGGAGCATGACTGAAGACAGGACTGTCATCTTGGAGCATGACTGAAGGCAGGACTGTCATCGTGGAGCATGACTGAAGGCAGGTCTGTTATCGTGGAGCATGACTGAAGGCAGGACTCTCATCTTGAAGCATGACTGAAGGCAGGACTGTCATCTTGGAGCATTACTGAATTCAGGACTGTCATCTTGGATCATGACTGAAGGCAGGACTGTCATCTTGGAGCATGACTGAAGGGAGGACTGTCATCTTGGAGCATGACTGAAGGCAGGACTGTCATCTTGGCGCATGACTGAAGGCAGGACTGTCATCTTGTAGCATGACTGAAGACAGGACTGTCATCTTGGAGCATGACTGAAGGCAGGACTGTCATCTTGGAGCATGACTGAATGCAGGACTGTCATCTTGGAGCATGACTGAAGGCAGGACTGTCATCTTGGAGCATGACTTTAGGCAGGACTGTCATCTTGGAGCATGACTGAAGACAGGACTGTCATCTTGGAGCATGGCTGAAGGCAGGACTGTTATCTTGGAGCATGACTGAAGGCAGGACTGTCATCTTGGAGCATGACTGAAGGCAGGACTGTCATCTTGGAGCATGACTGAAGGCAGGACTGTCATCTTGGAGCATGACTGAAGGTAGGACTGTCATCTTGGAGCATGACTGAAGGCAGGAATGTCATCTTGGAGCATGATTGAAGGCAGGACTGTCATCCTGGAGCATGACTGAAGGCAGGACTGTCATCCTGGAGCATGACTGAAGGCAGGACTGTCATCCTGGAGCATGAGTGAAGGCAGGACTGTCATCCAGGAGCATGACTGAAGAGAGAGTGTGGTAGGGTATACAGTGTGTTGGTCTCGCAGCTCAGTAGTGTCACTCACGGTTATCAGTCTTGTAGGTTATTCAGACAAAGATGTGGTATGGTGTGTACTCATCTAATTGTGGTTGCAGGGGCCGAGGCTCAGCTCCTGGCCCCGCCTCTTCACTGGTCGCTACTAGGCCCTCTGTCTCCCTGCTCCATTAACTTTATCATACCTCGTCTTAAAACTATGTATGGTTCTTGCCTCTACTACATCACTTGCCAGACTATTCCACTTCCTGACAACTCTATGACTGAAGAAACACTTTCTAACATCCCTTTGACTCATCTGAGTCTTCAACTTCCAACTGTGACCCCTTGTTTCTGTGTTCCATCTCCGGAACATCCTGTCTCTGTCCACCTTATCTATTCCTCGCAGCATTTTGTATGTCGTTATCATGTCTCCCCTAACCTTCCTGTCCTCCAGTGTTGTCAGGTCTATTTCCCTTAACCTCTCCTCGTAGGACATTCCCCTTAGCCCTGGGACTAGTCTCGTTGAAAACGTCTCGTTGACGTGCTGGCTAGGTGTGGGTTCCAAACTGGTGCTGCATACTCCAGCATAGACTTGATGTACAAGGTATACAAAGTCTTGAACGGCTCCTTACTGAGATGTCGGAATGCTGTTCTGAGGTTTGCTAGGCGCCCATATGCTGCAGCAGTTATTTGGTTGATATGCTCATCAGGAGATGTGCCTGGTGTTATACTCACCCCAAGATCTTTTTCCTTGGGTGAGGTTTGTAGTCTTTGGCCCCCTAGACTGTACTCCGTCTGCGGTTTTATTTGCCCTTCCCCGATCTTCATGACATTGCACTTGGCGGGGTTGAACTCCAAGAGCCATTTGCTGGACCAGGCTTGTAGCCTGTCTAGATACTTTTGTAGCGCTGCGTAGTTCTTCTACGATTGAATTCTCGTCATTAACTTCCCATCGTCTGCAAAGACACTTCTGAGTCTATTCCTTCCGTCATGTCATTCACAGAAACCAGAAACAGCACCGGCCCTAGGACTCACCCCCGGGGAACCCCGCTCGTCACAAGCGCCCATCCTGACACCTCGTCACGTTGTGTGTGTACTCACCTATTTGTGGTTGCAGGGGTCGAGTCACAGCTCCTGGCCCCGCCTCTTCGCTGATTGCTACTAGGTCCTCTCTCTCCCTGCCCCATGAGCTCTATCATACCTCGCCTTAAAACTATGTATGGTTCCTGCCTCCACCACATCACTTTCTAGGCTATTCCATGGCCTGACTACTCTATGACTGAAGAAATACTTCCTAACATCCCTTTGATTCATCTGAGTCTTCAACTTCCAATTGTGACCTCTTGTGTCTGTGTCCCATCTCTGGAACATCCCGTCTTTGTCCACCTCGTCTATTCCGCGCAGTATTTTATATGTCGTTATCATGTCTCCCCTGACCCTCCTGGCCTCCAGTGTCGTGTGTGTGTGTGTGTGTGTGTGTGTGTGTGTGTGGGTGTGGGTGGTTGGGTGGGTGGTGTTAGGTAACTGGTGACCTTGTAATAGTTGTTAGTGCTGCAGTAATGGTGTACATTGCTCACAACTTGATGAATAAGACATATGTAACACCTGAGTCAGTGTTGTTGAGACTGTCTCCTACCAGCGGCTGTGTCAGTCAGATCTGGAAACTCTGGAGATGGTGGGAAAAGTGAAGATTGTGAGGTGGTCAGTCCCTCAGTCTTGTTAGTAGCTGGTCATTCCTTCAGACTTGTTAGTAGGTGGTCAGTCCCGCAGACTTGTTAGTAGGTGGTCAGTCCCGCAGACTTGTTAGTAGGTGGTCAGTCCCTCAGACTTGTTAGTAGGTCGTCAGTCCCTCAGACTTCTTAGTAGATGGTCAGTCCATCAGACTTGTTAGTAGGTGGTCAGTCCCTCAGTCTAGTTAGTAGGTGGTCAGTCCCTCAGTCTTGTTAGTAGGTTGTCAGTCCCTCAGTCTTGTTAGTAGGTGGTCAGTCTCTCAGACTTGTTAGTAGGTGGTCAGTCCCTCAGTCTTGTTAGTAGGTGGTCAGTCCCTCAGTCTTGTTAGTAGGTGGTCAGTCCCTCAGTCTTGTTAGTAGCTGGTCATTCCTTCAGACTTGTTAGTAGGTGGTCAGTCCCTCAGTCTAGTTAGTAGGTGGTCAGTCCCTCAGTCTTGTTAGTAGGTGGTCAGTCCCTCAGACTTGTTAGTAGGTGGTTCAGTCCTCAGTCTTGTTAGTAGGTGGTCAGTCCCTCAGACTTGTTGGTAGGTGGTCAGTCCCTCTGACTTGTTAGTAGGTGGTCAGTCCCTCAGTCTTGTTAGTAGGTGGTCAGTCCCTCAGACTTGTTAGTAGGTGGTCAGTCCCTCAGACTTGTTAGTAGGTTGTCAGTCCCTCAGTCTTGTTAGTAGGTGGTCAGTCCCTCAGACTTGTTAGTAGGTGGTCAGTCCCTCAGTCTTGTTAGTAGGTGGTCAGTCCCTCAGTCTTGTTAGTAGGTGGTCAGTCCCTCAGTCTTGTTAGTAGCTGGTCATTCCTTCAGACTTGTTAGTAGGTGGTCAGTCCCTCAGTCTAGTTAGTAGGTGGTCAGTCCCTCAGTCTTGTTAGTAGGTGGTCAGTCCCTCAGACTTGTTAGTAGGTGGTCAGTCCCTCAGTCTTGTTAGTAGGTGGTCAGTCCCTCAGACTTGTTGGTAGGTGGTCAGTCCCTCTGACTTGTTAGTAGGTGGTCAGTCCCTCAGTCTTGTTAGTAGGTGGTCAGTCCCTCAGACTTGTTAGTAGGTGGTCAGTCCCTCAGACTTGTTAGTAGGTGGTCAGTCCCGCAGACTTGTTAGTAGGTGGTCAGTCCCGCAGACTTGTTAGTAGGTGGTCAGTCCCGCAGACTTGTCAGTAGGTGGTCAGTCCATCAGATTTGTTAGTAGGTGGTCAGTCCCTCAGACTTGTTAGTAGATGGTCAGTCCCTCAGACTTGTTAGTAGGTGGTCAGTCCCTCAGTCTTGTTAGTAGGTGGTCAGTCCCTCAGACTTGTTAATAGGTGGTCAGTCCCTCAGACTTGTTAGTAGGTGGTCAGTCCCTCAGACTTGTCAGCAGGTGGTCAGTCCCTCAGACTTGTTAGTAGGTGGTCAGTCCCTCAGACTTGTCAGTAGGTGGTCAGTCCCTCAGACTTGTTAGTAGGTGGTCAATCCCTCAGTCTTGTTAGTAGGTGGTCAGTCCCGCAGACTTGTTAGTAGGTGGTCAGTCCCTCAGACTTGTTAGTAGGTGGTCAGTCCCTCAGACTTGTTAGCAGGTGGTCAGTCCCTCAGATTTGTTAGTAGGTGGTCAGTCCCTCAGACTTGTTAGCAGGTGGTCAATCCCTCAGACTTGTTAGTAGGTGGTCAATCCCTCAGACTTGTTAGTAGGTGGTCAGTCCCTCAGACTTGTTAGTAGGTGGTTTAGTCCCTCAGACTTGTTAGTAGGTGGTCAATCCCTCAGACTTGTTAGTAGGTGGTCAATCCCTCAGACTTGTTAGTAGGTGGTCAATCCCTCAGACTTGTTAGTAGGTGGTCAATCCCTCAGACTTGTTAGTAGGTGGTCAGTCCCTCAGACTTGTTAGTAGGTGGTCAGTCCCTCAGACTTGTTAGTAGGTGGTCAGTCCCTCAGACTTGTTAGTAGGTGGTCAGTCCCTCAGACTTGTTAGTAGGTGGTCAATCCCTCAGACTTGTTAGTAGGTGGTCAACCCCTCAGACTTGTTAGTAGGTGGTCAATCCCTCAGACTTGTTAGTTTGGTGGTCAATCCCTCAGACTTGTTAGTAGGTGGTCAATCCCTCAGACTTGTTAGTAGGTGGTCAGTCCTCAGACTTGTTAGTAGGTGGTCAGTCCCTCAGACTTGTTAGTAGGTGGTCAGTCCCTCAGACTTGTTAGTAGGTGGTCAATCCCTCAGACTTGTTAGTAGGTGGTCAACCCTCAGACTTGTTAGTAGGTGGTCAGTCCCTCAGTCTTGTTAGTAGGTGGTCAGTCCTCAGACTTGTTAGTAGGTGGTCAGTCCCTCAGTCTTGTTAGTAGGTGGTCAGTCCCTCAGACTTGTTGGTAGGTGGTCAGGTCCCTCTGACTTGTAAGTAGGTGGTCAGTCCCTCAGGTTGTTAGTAGGTGGTCAGTCCCTCAGACTTGTTAGTAGGTGGTCAGTCCTCAGACTTGTTAGTAGGTTGTCAGTCCCTCAGTCTTGTTAGTAGGTGGTCAGTTCCCTCAGACTTGTTAGTAGGTGGTCAGTCCTCAGTCTTGTTAGTAGGTGGTCAGTCCCTCAGTCTTGTTAGTAGGTGGTCAGTCCCTCAGTCTTGTTAGTAGCTGGTCATTCCTTCAGACTTGTTAGTAGGTGGTCAGTCCCTCAGTCTAGTTAGTAGGTGGTCAGTCCCTCAGTCTTGTTAGTAGGTGGTCAGTCCCTCAGACTTGTTAGTAGGTGGTCAGTCCCTCAGTCTTGTTAGTAGGTGGTCAGTCCCTCAGACTTGTTGGTAGGTGGTCAGTCCCTCTGACTTGTTAGTAGGGGGTCAGTTTCCCCCAGTCTTGTTAGTAGGTGGTCAGTCCCTCAGACTTGTTAGTAGGTGGTCAGTCCCTCAGACTTGTTAGTAGGTGGTCAGTCCCGCAGACTTGTTAGTAGGTGGTCAGTCCGCAGACTTGTTAGTAGGTGGTCAGTCCCGCAGACTTGTCAGTAGTGGGTCAGTCCATCAGATTTGTTAGTAGGTGGTCAGTCCCTCAGACTTGTTAGTAGATGGTCAGTCCCTCAGACTTGTTAGTAGGTGGTCAGTCCCTCAGTCTTGTTAGTAGGGGTCAGTTCCCTCAGACTTGTTAATAGGTGGTCAGTCCCTCAGACTTGTTAGTAGGTGGTCAGTCCCTCAGACTTGTCAGCAGGTGGTCAGTCCCTCAGACTTGTTAGTAGGTGGTCAGTCCCTCAGACTTGTCAGTAGGTGGTCAGTCCCTCAGACTTGTTAGTAGGTGGTCAATCCCTCAGTCTTGTTAGTAGGTGGTCAGTCCCGCAGACTTGTTAGTAGGTGGTCAGTCCTCAGACTTGTTAGTAGGTGGTCAGTCCCTCAGACTTGTTAGCAGGGGTCAGTCCCTCAGATTTGTTAGTAGGTGGTCAGTCCCTCAGACTTGTTAGCAGGTGGTCAATCCCTCAGACTTGTTAGTAGGTGGTCAATCCCTCAGACTTGTTAGTAGGTGGTCAGTCCCTCAGACTTGTTAGTAGGTGGTCAGTCCCTCAGACTTGTTAGTAGGTGGTCAATCCCTCAGACTTGTTAGTAGGTGGTCAATCCCTCAGACTTGTTAGTAGGTGGTCAATCCCTCAGACTTGTTAGTAGGTGGTCAATCCCTCAGACTTGTTAGTAGGTGGTCAGTCCCTCAGACTTGTTAGTAGGTGGTCAGTCCCTCAGACTTGTTAGTAGGTGGTCAGTCCCTCAGACTTGTTAGTAGGTGGTCAGTCCCTCAGACTTGTTAGTAGGTGGTCAATCCCTCAGACTTGTTAGTAGGTGGTCAACCCCTCAGACTTGTTTTGTAGGTGGTCAATCCCTCAGACTTGTTAGTAGGTGGTCAATCCCTCAGACTTGTTAGTAGGTGGTCAATCCCTCAGACTTGTTAGTAGGTGGTCAATTTCCCCCAGACTTGTTAGTAGGTGGTCAATCCCTCAGACTTGTTAGTAGGTGGTCAATCCCTCAGACTTGTTAGTAGGTGGTCAATCCCTCAGACTTGTTAGTAGGTGGTCAATCCCTCAGACTTGTTAGTAGGTGGTCAATCCCTCAGACTTGTTAGTAGGTGGTCAATCCCTCAGACTTGTTAGTAGGTGGTCAATCCCTCAGACTTGTTAGTAGGTGGTCAATCCCTCAGACTTGTTAGCAGGTATTACCAGGCGGTCAGTGTAAAGGTGAACATGGGAGTGGGTAAGAATGCGTTAAATTAGCGTGGGCGTGCGGGCGTGAGGTAGAGTGGGCAGTGTGCACAGCTGAGAGAGTGCACGTCAGCAGGTCTAAGTGCACACACCCACTTGCTACGCAGCCTTCTATATATAGAGCAAGACTCTGCTTGCATTACTTATTTATTGGTTCATTAATATGCTGTAGTAGTAACAGCAGCAGGAGCAGCAGCAGCACTAACAGCAACAACAGCTGCAGCAGTAACAGCAACAACAGCTGCAGCACTAACAGCAACAACAGCAGCAGCAGTAACAGCCCAAAAACAGCTGCAGCAGTAACAGCAACAACAGCTGCAGCAGTAACAGCAACAACAGCTGCAGCACTAACAGCAACAACAGCTGCAGCACTAACAGCAACAACAGCAGCAGCAGTAACAGCAACAACAGCTGCAGCAGTAACAGCAACAACAGCTGCAGCACTAACAGCAACAACAGCTGCAGCACTAACAGCAACAACAGCTGCAGCACTAACAGCAACAACAGCAGCAGCAGTAACAGCAACAACAGCTGCAGCAGTAACAGCAACAACAGCTGCAGCAGTAACAGCAACAACAGCTGCAGCACTAACAGCAACAACAGCTGCAGCACTAACAGCAACAACAGCAGCAGCAGTAACAGCAACAACAGCTGCAGCAGTAACAGCAACAACAGCTGCAGCACTAACAGCAACAACAGCTGCAGCACTAACAGCAACAACAGCAGCAGCAGTAACAGCAACAACAGCTGCAGCAGTAACAGCAAACAACAGCTGCAGCAGTAACAGCAACAACAGCTGCAGCACTAACAGCAACAACAGCTGCAGCACTAACAGCAACAACAGCAGCAGCAGTAACAGCAACAACAGCTGCAGCAGTAACAGCAACAACAGCTGCAGCACTAACAGCAACAACAGCTGCAGCACTAACAGCAACAACAGCTGCAGCCCCTAACAGCAACAACAGCAGCAGCAGTAACAGCAACAACAGCTGCAGCAGTAACAGCAACAACAGCTGCAGCAGTAACAGCAACAACAGCTGCAGTAGTAACAGCAACAACAGCAGCAGCACTAACAGCAACAACAGCAGCAGCAGTAACAGCAACAACAGCTGCAGCACTAACAGCAACAACAGCAGCAGCAGTAACAGCAACAACAGCTGCAGCACTAACAGCAACAACAGCTGCAGCACTAACAGCAACAACAGCTGCAGCAGTAACAGCAACAATAGCAGCAGCAGCAGTAGTAACAGCCACAACAGCAACACTTAACAACAACAGCAGCAGTAACAGCAATAATAGCAGCAGCAGTAACAGCAACAACAATAGCAGCAGCAGTAACAGCAGCAACAGCTGCAGCAGTAACAGCAACAACAGCAGCAGTAACAGCAACAACAGCAGCAACAGTAACAGCAACAACAGCAGCAACAGTAACAGCAACAACAGCAGCAGTAACAGCAACAACAGCTGCAGCACTAACAGCAACAACAGCAGCAGTAACAACAACAACAGCTGCAACAGTAACAACAACAACAGCAGCAGCAGTAACAGCAACAACAGCAGCAGCACTAACAGCAACAACAGCTGCAGCAGTAACAGCAACAACAGCAGCAGCAGTAACACACAGCAGCAGCAGTAACAGCAACAACAGCAGCAACAGTAACAGCAACAACAGCTGCAGCACTAACAGCAACAACAGCTGCAGCAGTAACAGCAACAACAGCAGCAGCAGTAACAGCAAAAACAGCAGCAGCAGTAACAGCAACAACAGCAGCAGCAGTAACAGCAACAACAGCAGCAGCACTAACAGCAACAACAGCTGCAGCAGTAACAGCAACAACAGCAGCAGCAGTAACAGCAACAACAGCAGCAGCAGTAACAGCAACAACAGCAGCAACAGTAACAGCAACAACAGCTGCAGCACTAACAGCAACAACAGCTGCAGCAGTAACAGCAACAACAGCAGCAGCAGTAACAGCAAAAACAGCAGCAGCAGTAACAGCAACAACAGCAGCAGCAGTAACAGCAACAACAGCTGCAGCACTAACAGTAACAACAGCTGCAGCAGTAACAGCAACAACAGCAGCAGTAACAACAACAACAACAGCTGCAGCACTAACAGCAACAACAGCTGCAGCAGTAACAGCAACAACAAGCTGCAGCACTACACAACAACAGCAGCAGCATAACAGCAAAATAGCACGCAGCAGTAGTAACAGCCACAACAGCAACACTTAACAACAACAGCAGCAGTAACAACAACAACAACAGCTGCAGCACTAACAGCAACAACAGCTGCAGCAGTAACAGCAACAACAGCTGCAGCAGTAACAGCAACAATAGCAGCAGCAGTAACAGCAACAATAGCAGCAGCAGCAGTAGTAACAGCCACAACAGCAACACTTAACAACAACAGCAGCAGTAACAGCAATAATAGCAGCAGTAACAGCAACAACAGCTGCAGCAGTAACAGCAACAATAGCAGCAGCAGCAGTAGTAGTAACAGCCACAACAGCAACACTTAACAACAACAGCAGCAGTAACAGCAACAACAGCTGTAGCAGTAACAGCAACAATAGCAGCAGTAGCAGCAGTAGTAACAGCAACAACAGCAACACTTAACAACAACAACAGCAGCAGTAACAGCAATAACAACAGCAGTAACATCAACAATAGCAGCAGGAGCAGCAGTAGTAACAGCCACAACAGCAGCAGCAGTAAAAGCAACAACAGCTGCAGCAGTAACAGCAACAACAGCTGCAGCAGAAACAGCAACAACAACAGCAGCAGTAACAGCAACAACAACAGCAGCAGCAGTAACAGCAACAACAGCAGCAGCAGTAACAGCAACAACAGCAACACTTAACAACAACAGCAGCAGCAGTAACAGCAACAACAGCAACACTTAACAACAACAGCAGCAGCAGTAACAGCAACAACAGCAACACTTAACAACAACAGCTGCAGCAGTAACAGCAACAACAACAGCAGCAGCAGTAACAGCAGCAACAGCTGCAGCAGTAACAGCAACAACAGCAGCAGCAGTAACAGTAACAACAGCAACACTTAACAACAACAGCAGCAGCAGTAACAACAACAACAGCAGCAGCAGTAACAACAAAAAACAAGCTGCAGCAGTAACAGCACAACAGCACACAGACAGACAACAGCAACAACTTAACAACAAACAGCAGCTTAACAGCAACAACAACAAAAAGCAGCAGTAACAACAACAACAACGCAGCAGCATAACACAACAACAACACAGCAGCAGTAACAACAACAAACAGCAGCAACAGTAACAACAACACAACAACAGCCAGTAACAACAACAACAGCTGCAGCAGTAACAGCAACAACAGCAGCAGCAGTAACAGTAACAACAGCAACACTTAACAACAACAGCAGCAGCAGTAACAGCAACAACAACAACAGCAGCAGTAACAACAACAACAACAGCAGCAGCAGTAACAACAACAACAACAGCAGCAGCAGTAACAACAACAACAACAGCTGCAGCAGTAACAGTAACAACAACAACAGCAGCAGTAACAACAACAACAGCTGCAGCAGTAACAGCAACAACAGCAGCAGCAGTAACAGTAACAACAGCAACACTTAACAACAACAGCAGCAGCAGTAACAACAACAACAACAGCAGCAGTAACAACAACAACAGCTGCAGCAGTAACAACAACAACAGCAGCAACAGTAACAACAACAACAGCAGCAGCAGTAACAACAACAACAGCAGCAGCAGTAACAGCAACAACAGCAGCAGCAGTAACAGCAACAACAGCAACACTTAACAACAACAGCAGCAGCAGTAACAACAACAACAGCAGCAACAGTAACAACAACAACAGCAGCAACAGTAACAACAACAACAGCAGCAGCAGTAACAACAACAACAGCAGCAGCAGTAACAACAACAACAGCAACAGCAGTAACAACAACAACAGCTGCAGCAGTAACAACAACAACAGCAACAGCAGTAACAACAACAACAGCTGCAGCAGTAACAACAACAACAGCAACAGCAGTAACAACAACAAACTGCAGCAGTAACAACAACAACAGCAACAGCAGTAACAACAACAACAGCAGCAGCAGCAGTAACAACAACAACAGCAACAGCAGTAACAACAACAACAGCAGCAGCAGTAACAACAACAACAGCAGTAACAACAACAACAGCAGCAGCAGTAACAACAACAGCAGCAGTAGTAACAGCAACAACAGCAGCAGCAGTAACAACAACAACAGCGAGTAACAACAACAGCAGTAACAACACAACCAGTAAACAACAACAGCAGCAGTAACAACAACAACAGCAGTAACAACAACAACAGCAGCAGTAGTAACAACAACAACAGCAACAGCAGTAACAACAACAACAGCAGCAGCAGTAACAACAACAACAGCAGTAACAACAACAACAACAACAACAGCAGTAACAACAACAACAGCAGCAGTAGTAACAGCAACAACAGCAGCAGCAGTAACAACAACAACAGCAGTAACAACAACAACAGCAGTAACAACAACAACAGCAGTAACAACAACAACAGCAGTAACAACAACAACAGCAGCAGCAGTAACAACAACAACAGCAGCAGCAGTAACAACAACAACAGCAGTAACAACAACAACAACAACAACAGCAGTAACAACAACAACAGCAGCAGCAGTAACAACAACAACAGCAGCAGTAGTAACAGCAACAACAGCAGCAGCAGTAACAACAACAACAGCAGTAACAACAACAACAGCAGTAACAACAACAACAGCAGTAACAACAACAACAGCAGTAACAACAACAACAGCAGTAACAACAACAACAGCAGCAGCAGTAACAACAACAACAGCAGCAGCAGTAACAACAACAACAGCAGTAACAACAACAACAGCAGTAACAACAACAACAACAGCAGCAGCAGCAGTAACAACAACAACAGCAGCAGCAGTAACAACAACAACAGCAGCAGCAGTAACAACAACAACAGCAGCAGCAGTAACAACAACAACAGCAGCAGCAGTAACAACAACAAAAAGCAGCAGTAACAACAAACAAAAAGCAGCAGCAGTAACAACCAACAGCAGCAGCAGTAACAACAACAACAACAGCAGCAGCAGTAACAACAACAACAGCAGCAGCAGTAACAACAACAACAACAGCAGCAACAGTAACAACAACAGCAGCAGCAGCAGTAACAACAACAACAACAACAGCAGCAGTAACAACAACAACAAAAGCAGCAGTAACAACAACAACAGCAGCAGCAGTAACAACAACAACAGCACAGCAGCAGTAACAACAACAACAGCAGCAGCAGTAACAACAACAACAACAGCAGCAGTAACAACAACAACAGCAGCAGCAGTAACAACAACAACAGCAGCAGCAGTAACAACAACAACAACAGCAGCAGTAACAACAACAACAGCAGCAGCAGTAACAACAACAACAAGCAGCAGCAGTAACAACAACAACAGCAGCAGCACAGTAACAACAACAAACAGCAGCAGTAAACAACAACAACAACAGCAGCAGTAACAAAAAACAACAACAGCAACAACAGTAACAACAACAACAACAGCAGCAGCAGTAACAACAACAACAACAGCAGCACAGTAACAACAACAACAACAGCAGCAGCAGTAACAACAACAACACAGCAGCAGTAACAACAACAACAACAGCAGCAGCAGTAACAACAACAACAACAGCAGCAGCAGTAACAACAACAACAACAGCAGCAACAGTAACAACAACAACAACAGCAGCAAGAGTAACAACAACAACAACAGCAGCAGTAACAACAACAACAGCAGCAGCAGTAACAACAACAACAGCAGCAGCAGTAACAACAACAACAACAGCAGCAGTAACAACAACAACAGCAGCAGCAGTAACAACAACAACAGCAGCAGCAGTAACAAAAACAACAGCAGCAGTAACAACAACAACAGCAGCAGCAGTAACAACAACAACAGCAGCAGCAGTAACAACAACAACAACAGCAGCAGTAACAACAACAACAGCAGCAGCAGTAACCCAACAAAACAACAGCAGCAGTAACAACAACAACAACAGCAGCAACAGTAACAACAACAACAACAGCAGCAGTAACAACAACAACAACAGCAGCAACAGTAACAACAACAACAACAGCAGCAGCAGTAACAACAACAACAGCAGCAGCAGTAACAACAACAACAGCAACAGCAGTAACAACAACAACAGCAGCAGCAGCAGTAACAACAACAACAGCAGCAGCAGTAACAACAACAACAACAGCAGCAGTAACAACAACAACAACAGCAGCAACAGTAACAACAACAACAACAGCAGCAGTAACAACAACAACAACAGCAGCAACAGTAACAACAACAACAACAGCAGCAGCAGTAACAACAACAACACAGCAGCAGCAGTAACAACAACAACAAGCAGCAGCAGTAACAACAACAACAACAGCAGCAGCAGTAACAACAACAACAACAGCAGCAACAGTAACAACAACAACAACAGCAGCAACAGTAACAACAACAACAACAGCAGCAGTAACAACAACAACGCAGCAGGGAACAACAACAACAGCAGCAGCAACAGTAACAACAACAACAACAGCAGCAAGTAACAACAACAACAACAGCAGCAGTAACAACAACAACAGCAGCAGCAGTAACAACAACAACAGCACAGCAGTAACAACAACAACAACAGCAGCAGTAAACAACACAACAGCACACAGTAACAACAACAACAGGCAGCAGTCAGTAACAACAACAAAAGCAGCAGGGAGCAGTAACAACAACAACAACAGCAGCAAGTAACAACAACAAAAAACAACAGCAGTAACAACAACAACAACAGCAGCAACAGTAACAACAACAACAACAGCAGCAGCAGTAACAACAACAACAACAGCAGCAACAGTAACAACAACAACAACAGCAGCAGCAGTAACAACAACAACAGCAGCAGCAGTAACAACAACAACAACAGCAGCAGTAACAACAACAACAACAGCAGCAAACAGTAACAACAACAACAACAGCAGCACAGTAACAACAACAACAACAGCAGCAACAGTAACAACAACAACAACAGCAGCAACAGTAACAACAACAAACAACAGCAGCAACCAGTAACAACATCAACAAAAAGCAGAACAGTAACAACAACAACAACAGCAGCAGCAGTAACAACAACAACAACACAGCAGCAAACAGTAACAACAACAACAACAGCAGCAGCAGTAACAACAACAACAGCAGCAGCAGTAACAACAACAACAACAGCAGCAGTAACAACAACAACAGCAGCAGCAGTAACAACAACAACAACAGCAGCAGTAACAACAACCAACAGCAGCCAGTAACAACAACAACAACAGCAGCAGCAGTAACAACAACAACAACAGCAGCAGCAGTAACAACAACAACAACAGCAGCAGCAAATAACAACAAAACAACAGCAGCAAACAGTAACAACAACAACAACACAGCAGCAGTAACAACAAAAAACAAGCAGCAGACAGTCAACAACAACAACAGCAGCAGCAGTAACAACAACAACAACAGCAGCAGCAGTAACAACAACAACAACAGCAGCAGCAGTAACAACAACAACAACAGCAGCAACAGTAACAACACACAACAACAGCAGAGCAGTAACAACAACAACAACAGCAGCAACAGTACAACAACAACAACAACAGCAGCAGCAGTAACAACAACAACAACAACAGCAGCAGTAACAACAACAACAACAGCAGCAGCAGTAACAACAACAACAACAGCAGCAACAGTAACAACAACAACAACAGCAGCAGTAACAACAACAACAACAGCAGCAACAGTAACAACAACAACAACAGCAGCAGCAGTAACAACAACAACAACAGCAGCAACAGTAACAACAACAACAACAAACAACAGCAGCAACAGTTAAACAACAACAGCAGCAGTAGTACACAACAACAACAGCAGCAACATTAACAATCAACAACAACAGCAGTAACAGTAACAACAACAACAGGATCAGCAGTAACTAACACAAAGCAACAGCAGTAACAACAACAACAACAGCAACAGCAGTACACAACAACAACAGCAAAGCAGTAAACAACAAAACAACAGAAAGCGTATAACAGGAAAACAACAGCAGACAGTAGTACAACAACAACAAAGCAGCAAAGTAACAAACAACACAGCAGTACAGTAACAACAACAACAGCAGCAGCAGTATCAACAACAAACAGCAAAGCAGTAAAAACAACTAACACAGCAACAGCAGTAACAGGAAACACAACAGCAGCATGTAACAACAACAACAACAGCAACGCAGTAACAGGACATAACAACAGCAGCAGTACAATACAAAACAGCAGCAACAGTTAATACAACAACAACAAGCAGCAGTAACAACAGCAGCAACAGTAACAACAACAACATGCAGTATACAGTAACAGCAACACAGCAGCAGCGTAATAGCAACAACAACTGTAACAGTAACAACAACAACAACAGCAGGGACAGTAACAACAAAGCAACAGCAGCAACAGTAACAACATACAACGCTGCAGCAGTAACAACAACAACAGCAAGCAGTAAACAACAACAGCAGCATAACAACAGCAGCATGTAACAACACAACAACAGCAGGCAGTAAACACAGTCAGCAACTGTAATAAAAAATAATGTGCAAATAACAGTAACTGCAAACAACAGCAGCACAGTAATGATACTAACAACAGCAACAGTAACAACAACAACAACTGCAGCAACAGTAACAACACAACAACACAGCAAGTAACGTAACAAAACAACAACAACAGCGCAGCAGTAACAACAACAAACAGCAGCAGTAACAACAACAACAGCAACAGCAGTAACAACAACAACAGCAGCAGTAGTAACAACAGCAGCAACAGTAACAACAACAACAACAGCAGTAACAGTAACAACAACAACAGCAGCAACAGTAACAACAACAACAACAGCAGCAGTAACAACAACAACAACAGCAGCAACAGTAACAACAACAACAACAACAGCAGTAACAGTAACAACAACAACAACAGCAGCAGTAACAACAACAACATCAGCAACAGTAACAACAACAACAACAGCAGTAACGTAACAAACAAAACAGCAGCAACAGTAACAACAACAACAACAGCAGCAGTAACAACAACAACAACAGCAGCAACGTAACACAACAACAACAGCAGCAACAACAGTAACAACAACAACACAGCAGTAACAGTAACAAAAAACAAACAACAAGCAGTAACAGTAACAACAACAACAACAGCAGCAGTAACAGTAACAACAACAACAACAGCAGCAGTAACAGTAACAACAACAACAACAACAGCAGCAACAGAAAAAACCCAAAAAACAACAGCAGTAACAGTAACAACAAACAACAACAGCAGCAACAGTAACAACAACAAACAACAGCAGAACAGTAACAACAACAACAACAGGCAGCAAATAAACAACAACAACAACAGCAGCAGTTAACAACAACAACAACAACAGCAGTAAAAAGTAACAACAACAACAACAACAGCAGCAACAGTAAAACAACAACAACAAACAGCAAAAAGTAACAACAACAACAACAAAACAACAGCATAACAGTAACAAAAACAACAACAACAGCAGCAACAGTAACAAACAACAACAACAACAACAACAGCAGTAACATTAACAAAACAAAACAACAGCAAACGTAACAAAAACAAAACCCAAAAGCAGCAACAGTAACAACAACAAACAACAACACAGCACAACAGTAACAACAACAACAACAACAGCACAACAGTAACAACAACAACAAAAACAACAACAGCAGTAACAGTAACAACAACAACAACAACACAGGGACAGTACAACACAACTCGCAACGTAACAACAACAACAGCAGCAACAGTAACAAAAAACAACAGCAAGTAACAGTAACACAACAACAGCAACTTTATAACATTGTTATTATTATTTAATTTTATTTTTTTATTTTTATTAATATTATTATTATTATTAATTTTTATTAAGTTAGATCCAAGGGAGAAAGATCGATTCCTGGGATCAAAAACTTTACCAGATCACGGAACCTCTCCTGAGAAGGACACAATTAAACTAAATGTTATAGTAAAAGTGTATAGTAATGTGTATAGTAAATGTGTAATGTGTATAGTAATGTGGTAATGTGTATAGTAATGTGAATGTGTTATAGTAATGTGTAATGTGTATAGTAATGTGTATAGTAATGTATATAATTTAAAGTGTATGTAATGTGTATATTAATGTGTTTTAGTTAATGTGTATATTAATGTGTATAGTAATGTGTAATGTGTTAGTAAAGTGTATAGTAAAAGTGTATAGTTAATGTGTAATGTGTATAGTAATGTGTAATGTGTATAGTAATGTGTATAGTAATGTGTATAGTAATGTATATAGTAATGTGTAATGTGTATAGTAATGTGTATAGTAATGTGTATAGTAATGTGTATAGTAATGTGTATAGTAATGTGTAATGTGTATAGTAATGTGTAATGTGTATAGTAATGTGTATAGTAATGTATATAGTAATGTGTAATGTGTATAGTAATGTGTATAGTAATGTGTATAGTAATGTGTAATGTGTATAGTAATGTGTATAGTAATGTGTATAGTAATGTGTATAGTAATGTGTATAGTAATGTGTAATGTGTATAGTAATGTGTATAGTAATGTGTAATGTGTATAGTAATGTGTAATGTGTATAGTAATGTGTATAGTAATGTGTATAGTAATGTGTAATGTGTATAGTAATGTGTATAGTAATGTGTATAGTAATGTGTATAGTAATGTGTATAGTAATGTGTAATGTGTATAGTAATGTGTATAGTAATGTGTATAGTAATGTGTAATGTGTATAGTAATGTGTATAGTAATGTGTATAGTAATGTGTATAGTAATGTGTAATGTGTATAGTAATGTGTATAGTAATGTGTAATGTGTATAGTAATGTGTATAGTAATGTATATAGTAATGTGTATAGTAATGTGTATAGTAATGTGTATAGTAATGTGTATAGTAATGTGTATAGTAATGTGTATAGTAATGTGTATAGTAATGTGTATAGTAATGTGTAATGTGTATAGTAATGTGTATAGTAATGTGTAATGTGCATAGTAATGTGTATAGTAATGTGTATATAAAATCGAGGAATACAAATGATTATACAAGGATAAAAAATACATTCATACAACCCTGGTGTATTACAGTCATCAATAATACACGTAAATACAGCAAATGTATCATCATATGTAAATAATATTTATGTGTCATTATAACTGATGTATAAGACTTATAATGACCCGTACCAGGTCATTATAATGACCTGTACCAGGTCATTATAATGACCCGTACCAGGTCATTATAATGACCTGTACCAGGTCATTATAAATTAAGACCCGTACCAGGTCATTATAATGACCCGTACCAGGTCATTATAATGACCCGTACCAGGTCATTATAATGACCCGTACCAGGTCATTATAATGACCCGTACCAGGTCATTATAATGACCCGTACCAGGTCATTATAATGACCCGTACCAGGTCATTATAATGACCCGTACCAGGTCATTATAATGACCTGTACCAGGTCATTATAATGACCCGTATCAGGTCATTATAATGACCCGTACCAGGTCATTATAATGACCTGTACCAGGTCATTATAATGACCCGTACCAGGTCATTATAATGACCCGTACCAGGTCATTATAATGACCCGTACCAGGTCATTATAATGACCCGTACCAGGTCATTATAATGACCTGTACCAGGTCATTATAATGACCCGTACCAGGTCATTATAATGACCCGTACCAGGTCATTATAATGACCCGTACCAGGTCATTATAAATGACATAACGCAAGACTGGCTTCTCCTGGGACGGTATTTCGTTAGGTTAGGTTAACTTAGGTTAGGTTAGGTTAAGTTAGGTTAGGTTAGGTTAATTTAGGTTAGGTTAGGTTAACTTAGGTTAGGTTAAATTAGGTTAGGTTAGGTTAGGTTAGGTTAGGTTAAGTTAGGTTAGGTTAGGTTAACTTAGGTTAGGTTAGGTTAACTTAGGTTAGGTTAGGTTAAGTTAGGTTAGGTTAGGTTAACTTAGGTTAGGTTAGGTTAACTTAGGTTAGGTTAGGTTAAGTTAGGTTAGGTTAGGTTAGGTTAGGTTAGGTTAGGTTAGGTTAAGTTAGGCTAGGTTAGGTTAACTTAGGTTAGGTTAGGTTAACTTAGGTTAGGTTAGGTTAAGTTAGGTTAGGTTAGGTTAACTTAGGTTAGGTTAGGTTAAGTTAGGTTAGGTTAGGTTAGGTTAGGTTAGGTTAGGTTAGGTTAAGTTAGATTAGGTTAGGTTAGGTTAAGTAGAAGGACACAGAGTAAACAGAGTTTATTCGGAAGCTGCCATAGTAAAAAGCTCTGTTCCACAAGGCACAGTACTCGCCCCCATCCTGTTCCTCATCCTCATATCAGACAGACAGGGATGTAATCCACAGCACCGTGTCATCCTTTGTAGACGATACCAGGATCTGCACGAGACTGTCATCTACTGAGGACACCGTAGACGATACCAGGATCTGCACGAGACTGTCATCTACTGAGGACACTGTAGACGATACCAGGATCTGCACGAGACTGTCATCTACTGAGGACACTGTAGACGATACCAGGATCTGCACGAGACTGTCATCTACTGAGGACACTGTTAACCTTCAAGAAGATATAAGCCAAGTTTTACAAAGGGTAACGGAAAACAATATGATGGTCAATGAAGACAAATTCCAACTACTCCGTTATGGAAAACTGGAGGAGATAATAACCAGAACTGATCGTACAATAGACCGGAAAAATGTGAGGGACCTGGGAGTGGTAATGTCTGAGGATCTCACTGTCAAGGATCACAACAGTGCCATGATCACATCTGTGAAGTCAGTGATAGGATGGATAATGATAACATTCAAAATAAGAGATGTCAAGTCACTGATGATCCTTTTTAAATCAGTTTCTCTCTCTAGGCTGGAATATTGCTAGCGCACTCGGCTCACACACTGAGGTCCGGGTTTCGAATGTCCTCCGGTACGGCTGCATAAACATTAGGGACGTGTTTCCATAAGACACCTGCTGTCCCTGTCCCTGTTCACTCATCAGTTTAAATTGGGTACCTGGGTGTTAGTGGACTGGTGTGGGTCGCATCCTGGGACAAAACTGACCTAATTTGCCCGAAATGCTCAGCATAACAAGCGACTTCTATATAGTAGTATGTCACTGATGTCAGCTATGGTGTGTATACCTTGTATATGTACTGGTAGTAAATAAAGATATTATTATTATTATTATTATTATTATTATTATTATTATTATTATTATTATTATTATTATTATTATTATTATTGTTGTTGTTATTATTATTATTATTATTATTATTTTTAACAAGTCGGCCGTCTCCCACCGAGGCAGGGTGACCCAAAAAGAATGAAAATCCCCAAAAAGAAAATACATTCATCATCATTCAACACTTTCACCACACTCACACATTATCACTGTTTTTACAGAGGTGCTCAGAATACAACAGTTTACAAGCATATACGTATAAAAATACACAACATATCCCTCCAAACTGCCAATATCCTGAACCCCTCCTTTAGAGTGCAGACATTGTACTTCCCATTTCCAGGACTCAAGTCCGGTTATATAAAATAACCGGTTTTCCTTAACTACTGTGAACTCTTGGAGGCACTTGACTTGTACTCACTGGAACCCAGGCGAGAGAGATACATCATAATCTACACTTGGAAAATCCTAGAGGGAATGGTCCTGAATCTGCACATAGAAATCACTCCCTACGAAAGCAAAAGATTTTGTAGGAAGTGCAAAATACCCCCAATGAAAAGTAGATGTCAGGGACCCAAGACTGTTCAACAGCCTCTCACCATGCATAAGGGGAATTACCAATAGACCCCTGGTTGTCTTCAAGAGGGAGCTGGACAGATACTTAAAGTCAGTACCGGATCAGCCGGGCTGTGGTTCGTAAGCTGGACTACATACAGCCAGCACTAACAGCCTGGTTGATCATGCCCTGATCCATCGGGAGGCCTGATCGTGGACCGGGTCGCGGGGGCGTTGATCCCCGGAATACCCTCCAGGTAGACTCCAGGTTGACAAATGCAACTAATGTGGCATTTTTTTTTATTGTGGCAACGTTTCGTTCTGCAGAAGCTTTGTCAAGGTGTACACTGGGCGAAATGTTGTGCCTGTTAAGGCTGGTTGTGACGGCTGTTACTGCCTTGTGGTACATTCTGGTAGTGGACTAAATGTACTCATGTAAGAAACATGTACATAACATATATCTACATATAGGCATACATACATACATACACACACACACACACATACACACACATACGTACATAGAAAGTACTAGTGAAGAGGCGGGGTCAGGAGCTATAAATCGTCCCTTGCAACCACAAATAGATGAGTACACACGAGCTGGCTCGGCCCCTGCAACCACATGTAGGTGAGTACATAGAAGATGTGAATCGACCCCTGCAACCACATGTAGGTGACTACACAGGAGCTGTGACTCGACCCCTGCAACCACATGTAGGTGACTACACAGGAGCTGTGACTCGGCCTCTGCAACCACATGTAGGTGAGTACACGCAGGTGAAATGTGCGCTGGAACAGGCCTCACTTGGATCTCGAAACGTGTGGCTCTCACCATGGTAGCCCATGTCGTGCAGTGACCTCGATTGCCTGCGCATGACCTTTTCACCTGTGTCCTGTTTCGTATGTTCCTCGTCTAGTGGCCCGGCCCTGAGCCAGGTTGTTGCTGCTGGCGGCCCTCTGGCCCCTCTGGTCATTCAGATTTCCCTGGAATAACTCTGCAATTATTCCGGTAATATTTCTAATGGCTGCTGGAAGGAGGTTGAAAAGTTGAGTCCGATGGATGTTGACACAATGTTCTCTTATTGTGCCCATGGTGCCCCTGCTTTCCAGTGGGTTTATTTTGCATTTCCTCCCATGTCTGTATGTCGTGTGTAGATTTTGGGTTGGGTCTCCTAGTGTCTTCTATGTGTATATTATTAGGTATTTCTCTCTCATCTTTCTCCAGAGAACATTTCCCAGTTTTTGGGTGACAGTTTCGGTATTTTCAACACTCTATTGGCTCGATGGAGGCAGTAAATACTCTCTGTATTTTTCCAGCTCTGCTCTTATGTCTTGCATCAATACAGAGTTGTACTCCAAGTGAGAGAGCTTAATTACTTTGAGTAATGTGATTATTGACATTATTTCTTGTTTTCGATGTTCTCATTATTAACCCTGTCATTATCTTGGCCTTTTCAGCGTGTGTTGTCTTATGTTCTTTAAACCACTGATCAGCTGACATTAATGTATCCTGTCTTTTTCGCGTTCTTTTCGTTCTAGGAGGGGATCCTAATGTAATTTTTAGTACCGTTTCCCGGTTGATATCCTCGTTCTTTCCACATCTGAGCAATTGGAATTTGTTTTTAATGAATATCGTTTTCTTTACTACTGCCCTCCAGAACGTTTTGTTGATATTATCTTGCAGTTGCCCGGTGTCCTCTGCCAGGTGACTTTCATGCTAATTTTTGTATCGTCTTCAAGGAAGGCGATACAAAGTTGTGGTTCGTGTTTTTGTCTATGTCATGATGCTGAGAAACAACATAAGAGCCAGGGCAGTGCCTTGACAGTGCCTTGGCAGTGCCTTGGCAGTGCCTTGACAGTGCCTTACTCCCCTTCCTTTGTTTACTCTTTGTGGTGTATTCGCTAAAAACTATAAAAACATTTAACTACTTTTCCCGTTATACTTAATAATCTCATTTTATGTTCCTTAACTCCAAAGTCCTTGCAGATCACGTTAACCTTTTTTGTTAACATTCTTCAAATGCCTCAGTAATTTTTGTTATTGATCCAGTGGTTGGGACGAGCAAGTTCTTCCTGCTCTAAACCCATATTGCCTCGGCTTGTACAGGTCACGCTTTTTCCATTAAACGTGTAATTTGACGTATTTTAACCCTCTCAAAGACTTTTACGATGTGTGATGTTAGCGCCACTGGTCTGTAGTCTTCCGACACCGTCGCCCTCGTGCAGGGAAGACCCATGTCTGTTCCTTTTAGTATCTCTGGAATTTCACCTAGATCTAAGCTCCTCCTCTAAATTATGCTAAGTACTCGTGACAGTGGTAGTTCGCATTTCATTATAAACACAGAGTTCCATTAATCAGTTCCTGGTGCTGCGTGAGTAGACATGTGTTCCATTTCCTTCTTGATTCATTGGGAATTGTTGGATGCCAGAGGTAACGTAGACAAAATGAAATTCCACTCACCTCCTTATCAGTGGATCACTGAACATTGAGTCATAATTGCCTTTTAAGATTTCGCTTATTTCTTTGTCGTTATCGTATAGTTTCATAGTAGCAGGGCAGTTTTAGGGGTGGTTGTAGATTAAGATTTTGCGTATGTTTAGAAATAGTATTTTATGAATTTTCTGAACGGCTTGATGCTCGTCAAAGGCTTCTCCCGTCTGGTAAGAATGTTTGAGTGTCTGTTCTCTGTCAGAAATGATTCGCAGATGATTTTCCTGCGTTGTGACGTGTTTTCAAGCAACATTGTAAAACTTTCTTCTTCACTCGTACATTCTTCTCCATTCTCTTGCCGTGACTGATCACCTTTAAGACTTCCTTAACGGAGCATCCTCTATGCAGACCATGAAGTTCCAGTGTTCAGTTGCCCACACACACACACACACACACACACACACACACACACACACACACACACACACACACACACACACACACACACACACACACACACACACACACACTGGTGGTGCGGTTTTGGTGTGCTGAGGACAGTTTTCTAGATTATGTTTGCTACTTCACGTTTTATCTCAATCATAATAACTTCTCTGGTGTAACAGAATTCTTCCTCCGTAAGCCGTGCGTGTCGTAAAAGGTGACTAAAATCCCGGGGAGCAAGGGCTAGTAACCCTTCTGTGGCTGGTTTGTTGAAAAAAAATAATTTCTCTGGCTGTTGAAGTTAAACTTCCCGAACAGTTCATTTCCTGTCATGTCTACACATGGTTTACATTCTTTCCATTTGGTTTAGATGAGAAGAGTTGCTCGGTCGTCTCGAGGTTAGTAGACGGAGGTTCGAGCCTTCACCAATCCTCGCCCTAAATGACCCATGTGAGTTTAGCGTTTCACCCAAAAATGTAATGTCATGCATGTAAATCAGCAGGGGTTAAATCATAGTTCCTGGACCTGCCTCTTTTGCTAATCGCTACTAGGTCCACTCTCTCCCTGCTTCCAGAGGCTTATCGTGCTTCTTAAAGCTATGTATGGCTCCTGGCTCCACTGCTTCACTCCGTGTGTGTGTGTCGCATCCTGGGGAAGGTCCTGAGGAACCCAGTTGAAAATTAAACCACACTACCTGGCTTTCTTGACTCTGGGTTATCAAGTCTTCGAGTGCAATATTCTCAAAGAAAGTTTTCTCTCGGTCATGGTGTGTCTAGACACTCAGCCGTAGGCACTGCCACTGCAGTGCTTCACTGGCTGATACTTTCACTGCTGTCACTTATACAGTCACTGCTAAAATAAAGTGTATCTGAACAGTCACCAGCAAGGTAAACTCACCCATCAGAAGAATGAAGTTCCTGCTAGCAGAGTCTCCACTAGCAGAGTCTCCACTAGCAGAGTCTCCACTAGCGGTCCCGCTAGCAGAGTCTCCACTAGCAGTCTCCACTAACAGAGTCTGCACTAGCAGAGTCTCCACAAGCAGTCACCACTTGCAATCTCCACTAGCAGAGTCTCCACTAGCAGTCTCCACTAGCAGAGTCTCCACTAACAGTCTCCACTAATAGAGTCTCCACTAGCAGTCTCCACTAATAGAGTCTCCACTAGCAGAGTCTCCACTAGCAATCTCCACTAGCAGAGTCTCCACTAGCAGTCTCCACTAGCAGAGTCTCCACTAGCAGTCTCACTAGCAGAGCCTCCACTAGCAGTTTCCACTAGCAGAGTCTCCACTAGCGGTCTCCACTAGCAGTCTCCACTAGCAGAGTCTCCACTAGCGGTCCCCACTAGCAGAGTCTCCACTAGCAGAGTCTCCACTAGCAGAGTCTCCACTAGCGGTCCCCGCTAGCAGAGTCTCCACTAGCAGTCTCCACTAACAGAGTCTGCACTAGCAGAGTCTCCACAAGCAGTCACCACTTGCAATCTCCACTAGCAGAGTCTCCACTAGCAGTCTCCACTAGCAGAGTCTCCACCAGCAGTCTCCACTAATAGAGTCTCCACTAGCAGTCTCCACTAATAGAGTCTCCACTAGCAGAGTCTCCACTAGCAATTTCCACTAGCAGAGTCTCCACTAGCAGTCTCCACTAGCAGAGTCTCCACTAGCAGTCTCCACTAGCAGAGCCTCCACTAGCAGTTTCCACTAGCAGAGTCTCCACTAGCGGTCTCCACTAGAAGTCTCCACTAGCAGTCTCCACTAGCAGTCTCCAATAGCAGAATCTCCACTAGCAGTCTCCACTAGCAGAGTCTCCACTAGCAGTCTCCACTAGCAGAGTCTGCACTAGCAGTATCCACTAGCAGAGTCTCCACTAGCAGTCTCCACTAATAGAGTCTTCACTAGCAGAGTCTCTACTAGCAGTCTCCACTAGCAGTCTCCACTAGCAGAGTCTCCACTAGCAGTCTCCACTAGCAGAGTCTCCACTAGCAGTCTCCACTAGCAAAGTCTCCACTAGCATAGTCTCCACTAGCAGAGTCTCCACTAGCAGTCTCCACTAGCAGAGTCTGCACTAGCAGTCTCCACTAGCAGAGTCTCCACTAGCAGTCTCGACTAGCAGAGTCTCCACTAGCAGTCTCCACTAGCAGTCTCCACTAGCAGTCTCCACTAGCAGAGTTTCCACTAGCATAGTTTCCACTGGCAGAGTCTCCACTAGCAGTCTCCACTAGCAGAGTCTCCATTAGCAGTCTCCACTAGCAGAATGTCTAATAGCAAAGTCTCCACTAGTAGTCTCCACTAGCAGAGTCTCCAATAGCATTCTCCACTAGCATTCTCCACTAGCAGTCTCCATTAGCAGTCTCCACTAGCAGTCTCCACTAGCAAAGTCTCCACTAGCATAGTCTCCACTAGCAGAGTCTCCACTAGCAGTCTCCACTAGCAGAGTCTCTACTAGCAGTCTTCACTAGCAGTCTCCACTAGCAGAGTCTCCACTAGCAGTCTCGACTAGCAGTCTCCACTAGCAGTCTCCACTAGCAGTCTCTACTAGCAGTCTCCACTAGCAGAGTTTCCACTAGCATAGTCTCCACTAGCAGTCTCCACTAGCAGTCTCCACTAGCAGAGTCTCCATTAGCAGTCTCCACTAGCAGAATGTCTAATAGCAAAGTCTCCACTAGTAGTCTCCAAAAGCAGAGTCTCCAATAGCAGTCTCCACTAGCATTCTCCACTAGCAGTCTCCATTAGCAGTCTCCAATAGCAGTCTCCACTAGCATTCTCCACTAGCAGTCTCCATTAGCAGAGTCTCTACTAGCAGTCTCCACTAGCAGAGTCTACTAGCAGTCTCCACTAGCAGAGTCTACTAGCAGTCTCCACTAGCAGAGTCTACTAGCTGTCTCCACTAGCTGAAGAACATAGTGGCCGTGGACACCAGTCGACCAGCTGTTGTTTGCTTATCTGATATAAACAGTCGATCAGCTGTTGTTTACATAACTGAGGTGATGTAACCAGTCGGCCAGCTGTTGTTTACATCACTCAGCTGATGTAACCAGCTGTTGTTTACGTCACTCAGCTGATGTAACCAGTTGTTATTTACGTCACTCAGCTGATATAACCAGCTGTTGTTTACATCACTCAGCTTATGTAACCAGCTGTTTTTTACATCACTCAGCTGATGTAACCAGCTGTTGTTTACATAACTCAGCTGATGTAACCAGCTGTTGTTTACATCACTCAGCTTATGTAACCACCCAACCAGCTGTTGTTTGTTTACATCACTCAGCTGATGTAACCACCCATCCAGCTGTTGTTTGTTTACATCAGTCAGCTGATGTAGCCAGCTGTTGTTTGTTTACATCAGTCAGGTGATGTCAGCATCATGGTGTCCCTCACACCTGCCTCTTATCTGCGTCACGGAGAAATATTGGGCTTTATTACGTGATTTCAGGAGATACTTGTCACTTTTCTGAAAATAATATTAATAATAATAATAATAATAATAATAATAATAATATAATAATAAATAATAATAATAATAATAATAGTTATTATTAGTAGTAGTAGAAGAAGAAGAAAGAATGCTAAGCCTGGTTCACCATAAGATTGAAAGCTCTCATACACGAGAGATGGATAGATAGATAGATAGATAGTTAGTTAGATAGATAGATTGACAGATAGATAAAATAGATAGAAGATAGATAGAAGAGAGAGAGAGAGAGAGAGAGAGAGAGAGAGAGAGAGAGAGAGAGAGAGAGAGAGTCTATAGGTATCATGAAGGTTCAGTTCCCTTAGGTCTCAACTCCCTCAATAACAGACAAGGAGTGTCACTCGCCGAGCCCAGGATTGAACCCAGGCTCAATCCTGGGCGTGGCAAGTTGTATATGGGCAAGTTACCGGTAAATAGGTATACCCCGGGAGTTAGATGTTGTGGGGAAGCATCCTGGGTGAGGGTCTCAGGCCCCCCCCCACCAAGGAATAAAGCCACACCGCGTGGCTTTGTCGGGTCTTTCTGGGTTACTGACACTTCCAGTAAATTCCTTCACCCCTCCTCCAGCACTGGGATGAACTTCCCTGCCAGCTGTATAAACTTCCCTCTCACCAGCTGTACAAACTTCCTCACCAGCTGTACACACTTCCCCACCAGCTGACACACTTCCTCACCAGCTGTACACACTTCCCCACCAGCTGACACACTTCCTCACCAGCTGTACACACTTCCTCACCAGCTGTACAAACTTCCTCACCAGCTGTACACACTTCCCCACCATCTGTACAAACTTCCTCACCAGCTGCACAAACTTCTCCACCAGCTGTACAAACTTTCCCCACCAGCTATACAAACTTCCCCACCAGCTACACAAACTTCCCCCACCAGCTACACAAACTTCCTTCACCAGCTACACAAACTTCCCCCACCAGCTACTCAAACTTCCCCCACCAGCTACACAAACTTCCCCCACCCGCTGCACAAACTTCCCCACCAGCTACACAAACTTCCCTCACCAGCTACACAAACTTCTCCCACCAGCTACACAAACTTCCCTCACCAGCTACACAAACTTCTCCCACCAGCTACACAAACTTCCCCCACCAGCTACACAAACTTCCTCCACCAGCTACATAAACTTCCCTCACCAGCTACACAAAATTCTCCCACCAGCTACACAAACTTCCCTCACCAGCTACACAAACTTCTCCCACCAGCTACACAAACTACCCCCACCAGCTACACAAACTTCCCACCAGCTACACAAACTTCCCCACCAGCTGCACAGACTTCCCCCACCAGCTACACAAACTTTCCCACCAGCTACACAAACTTCCCCCCCACTACACAAACTTCCCCACCAGCCACACAAATTTCCCCTCACCAGCAAAACACAAACTTCCCCACCAGCCACGCAAACTTCCCCACCACTACACAAACTTCCCCACCAGCCTTACACAAAACTTCCCCCACCAGCTGCACAAACTTCCCCACCAGCTACACAAACTTCCCCACCACTGCACAAACTTCCCCACCAGCTGCACAGACTTCCCCCACCAGCTGCACAAACTTCCCCAAACCAGCTGCACAAACTTCCCCACCAGCTGCACAAACTCCCCACCAGCTGCACAAACTTCCCCACCAGCTGAAACAAACTTCCCCACCAGCTACACAAACTTCCCCCACCAGCTGCACAAACTTCCCACCAGCTACACAAACTTCCCCCACCACTGCACAAAACTTCCCCACCAGCTGCACAGACTTCCCCCACCAGCTGCACAAACTTCCCCACCACTGCACAAACTTCCCCACCAGCTGCACAAACTTCCCCAACAGCTGCACAAACTTCCCCCACCAGCTGCACAAACTTCCCCACCAGCTGCACAAACTTCCCCACCAGCTGCACAAACTTCCCCCACCACTACACAAACTTCCCCCCCACCAAGCTGCACAAACTTCCCCACCAGCCTACACAAATTTTTCCCCCACCAGCTGCACAAACTTCCCCACCAGCTGCACAGACTTCCCCCACCAGCTGCACAAACTCCCCACCAGCTGCACAAACTTCCCCACCAGCTGCAAACCAAATTTCCCTTCCCAACAGCTGCACAAACTTCCCCCCCAGCTGCACAAATTTCCCCACCAGCTGCACAAACTTCCCCAAACAGCTGCACAAACTTCCCCCACCACTGCACAAAACTTCCGTGGAAGCGGGTAATCTCCTCAGCCACGTGCAGGGAAAGATATAGGTTAGCAGGCGGTGTTCCCCTGCCTCTCAAGGACACCTCCCTCAGAGAGAGAGAGGAGAGAGAGAGAGAGAGAGAGAGGAGAAGAGAGAGAGAGAGAGAAGAGAGGAGGAAAAAGGAGGGGAGAGAGAGAGAGCACTTAGTGGCTCTCAAAATGGGGTCACAGTGTCTGGGTGGCAGGCGGGGGCACGGGCCGTCCCCTCCCTGCCACCCACCGTCCCTCCCTGCCGCCCACACTGCTACCACCTTTTCAACGTCTGAAAGAGATAGAGAGAGAGAGAGAGAGAGAGCCACGTCACTACACCCATTTACCCCCACACGCCATGATCAATACGCACGCCCCCGCCGCCCACCCACACCTTCCTGACCCCCCCCGCCCACCCACACACATCCGGACCCATAAACACCCGCCCACCTTCCAATCAAACAATACAAACAAGTCATATTTTACACTACACATTATAATACATTGTATACAAGTTTAACATACATTGTATACAAGTTTAACATACATTGTATACAAGTTTAACATACATTGTATACAAGTTTAACATACATTGTATACAAGTTTAACATACAAACAGTCCAGATTGCAGTGTTTTCACCCAGTTGTTAATTCTTACGTCCAATATAACATAGTTACTATCGTTCTTAGCTAGGGAGGTAACAACCAGAGCAGATGTAGCCCTGCCAGTACTCCTGCTGGAGGTGACAACCAGAGCAGATGTAGCCCTGCCAGTACTCCTGCTGGAGGTGACAACCAGAGCAGATGTAGCCCTGCCAGTACTCCTGCTGGAGGTGACAACCAGAGCAGATTGTAGCTGCCAGTACTCCTGTGGGGGTGACAAAACCGAGCAGATGTAGCCCTGCCAGTACTCCTGCTGGAGGTGACAACCAGAGCAGATGTAGCCCTGCCAGTACTCCTGCTGGAGGTGACAACCAGAGCAGATGTAGCCCTGCCAGTACTCCTGCTGGAGGTGACAACCAGAGCAGATGTAGCCCTGCCAGTACTCCTGCTGGAGGTGACAACCAGAGCAGATGTAGCCCTGCCAGAGAACTCCTGCTGGAGGGAACAACCGAGCAGATGTAGCCCTGCCATACTCCTGCGGAGGTGACAACCAGAGCAATGCACCCCGCCCAGTAAAACTCCTGCTGGAGGAACAACCAGGGGAGATGCAGCCCTGCCAGTAGACTCCGCTGGAGGTAACAAACCAGAGCAGATGTAGCCCTGCCAGTAGACTCCTACTGGAGGTAACAACCAGAGCAGATGCAGCCCTGCCAGTAGACTCCTACTGGAGGTAACAACCAGAGCAGATGTAGCCCTGCCAGTAGACTCCTCTGGAGGTAAAAACCAGAGCAGATTAAGCCCTGCCAGTAGACCCTGCTGGAGGTAACAACAAGAGCAGATGTAGCCCTGCCAGTAGACTCCTCTGGAGGTACAACCAGAGCAGAATGTAGCCCTGCCAGTAGACTCCTGCTGGAGTAACAACCAGAGCAATGCAGCCCTGCCAGTAGACTCCTGCTGGAGGTAAAAACCAGAGCAGATGTAGCCCTGCCAGAAGACTCCTGCTGGAGGTAACAACCAGAGCAGATGCAGCCCTGCCAGTAGACTCCTGCTGGAGGTAACAACCAGAGCAGATGCAGCCCTGCCAGTAGACTCCTGCTGGAGGTAACAACCAGAGCAGATGCAGCCCTGCCAGTAGACCCCCTGCTGGAGGTAACCCAAACCCGAGCAGATGTAGCCCTGCCAGTAGACTCCTACTGGAGGTAACAACCAGAGCAGATGTAGCCCTGCCAGTAGACTCCTGCTGGAGGTAACAACCAGAGCAGATGTAGCCCTGCCAGTAGACTCCTGCTGGGGGTAACAACCAAGCAGATGTAGCCCTGCCAGTAGACTCCGCTGGAGGTAACAAACCAGAGCAAAGCAGCCCTGCCAGTAGACTCCTGCTGGAGGTAACAACCAGAGCAGATGTAGCCCTGCCAGTAGACTCCTGCTGGAGGTAACAACCAGAGAAGATGCAGCCCTGCCAGTAGACTCCTGCTGGAGGTAACAACCAGAGCAGATGTAGCCCTGCCAGTAGACTCCTGCTGGAGGTAACAACCAGAGCAGATGTACCCTTGCCATAACTCCTGCTGGAGGTAACAACCAGAGCGATGCAGCCCTGCCAGTAGACTCCCGCTGGAGGTAACACCAGAGCAGATGCAGCCCTCCAGTAGACTCCTGCTGGAGGTAACAACCAGAGCAGATGCAGCCCTGCCAGTAGACTCCTGCTGGAGGTAACAACCAGAGCAGATGCAGCCCTGCCAGTAGACTCCTGCTGGAGGTAACAACCAGAGCAGATGTAGCCCTGCCAGTAGACTCCTGCTGGAGGTAACAACCAGAGCAGATGTAGCCCTGCCAGTAGACTCCTGCTGGGGGTAACAACCAGAGCAATGTAGCCCTGCCCGTAGACTCCTGCTGGAGGTGACAACCAAGCAGATGTAGCCCTGACAGTAGACTCCCGCTGAGGTAACAACCAGAGCAGATGTAGCCCTGCCAGTAGACTCCTGCTGGAGGTAACAACCAGAGCAGATGTAGCCCTGCCAGTAGACTCCTGCTGGAGGTAACAACCAGAGCAGATGTAGCCCGCCAGTAGACCCTGCTGGAGGTAACAACCAGAGCAGATGTAGCCCCTGCCAGTAGACTCCTGCTGGAGGTAACAACCAGAGCATATGTAGCCCCCGCCCGTAGACTCCTGCTGGAGGTGACAACCAGAGCAGATGTAGCCCTGCCAGTAGACTCCTGCTGGAGGTAACAACCAGAGCAGATGTAGCCCTGCCAGTAGACTTTTGCTGGAGGTAACAACCAGAGCAGATGTAGCCCTGCCAGTAGACTTTTGCTGGAGGTAACAACCAGAGCAAATGTAGCCATGTTAGTGGACTCCTCCTGGAGGTAACAACCAGAGCAGATGTAGCCCTGTTAGTAGACTCCTGCTGGAGGTAACAACCAGAGCAGATGTAGCCCTGCCAGTAACTCCTGCTGGGTGACAACGGGGAGATATGCAGCCCTGCCAGTAGACTCCTGCTGGAGGTAACAACCAGAGCAGATGCAGCCCTGCCAGTAGACTCCTGCTGGAGTTGACAACCAGAGCAGATGCAGCCCTGCCAGTAGACTCCTGCTGGAGGTGACAACCAGAGCAGATGCAGCCCTGCCAGTAGACTCCTGCTGGAGGTAACCAACAAGAGCAGATGTAGCCCTGCCCAGTAGACTCCTGCTGGAGGTGACAACCAAGCAGATGTAGCCCTGCCAGTACTCCTGCTGGAGGTGACAACAAGAGCAGGGAAAGTGCCCTGCCAGTAGACTCCTGCTGGGGGTAACAACAAGAGCAGATGTAGCCCTGCCAGTAGACTCCTGTGGAGGGGACAACCAGACAATGCAGCCCTGCCAGTAGACTCCTGCTCGAGGTAACAACAAGAGCAGATGTAGCCCTGCCAGTAGACTCCTGCTGGAGGTGACAACCAGAGCAGATGTAGCCCTGCCAGTACTCCTGCTGGAGGTGACAACAAGAGCAGATGCAGCCCTGCCAGTAGACTCCTGCTGGAGGTGACAACCAGAGCGGATGTACCCTGCCCGTACTTCCTGCTGGAGGACAACAAGAGCAGATCAGCCCTTTCCAGTAGACTCCTGCTGGAGGTAACAACCAGAGCGGATGTAGCCCTGCCAGTACTCCTGCTGGAGGTGACAACAAGAGCAGATGCAGCCCTGCTAGTAGACTCCTGCTGGAGGTAACAACCAGAGCAGATGCAGCCCTGCCAGTAGACTCCTGCTGGAGGTAACAACCAGAGCAGATGCAGCCCTGCCAGTAGACTCCTGCTGGAGGTAACAACCAGAGCAGATGCAGCCCTGCCAGTAGACTCCTGCTGGAGGTAACAACCAGAGCAGATGCAGCCCTGCCAGTAGACTCCTGCTAGATTCCCCCAGAAAAAAATTTTATTAATTCGGGGACAACCACTAGAGGCTGGATATCCTTCTTGGGCAGTGCTGATGAGCGGTAATTTATGGAAAATAAACCAGAAGAATTAGCCTGCGAGGGGCTTGCGGAGGTAAAAATGAACAATTTCCCTGGAGGGGGAAGTCGCATAATAGACTGAGTGGGATATCTGCTAGGTAATCATCCAACAGAGTGACCAGTGATCCCGGGTTAATCTCACTTAAAACCAAAAGTTTAATTAATTGTACTACAACTTACAGAAACACCTTGGGAGGCGCAGGAAAATGGAACAGAGGGAAACCCTTTGGGAGGGCCCGAGGGAATTGGGAACACCACGAGGGGAACCTTTAGACGAGGAAACCTAGACAAAGAACCTGAAGTGGAACAACAATACCAAGACATGACTGAATTTGGAAAACAACAGGGAAACCCTTGGGAGACAACGAGAACCTTGGGAGACAGCGAGAACCTTGGGAGACAACGAGAACCTTGGGAGACAACGAGAACCTTGGGAGACAACGAGAACCTTGGGAGACAGCGAGAACCTTGGGAGACAACGAGAACCTCGGGAGACAACGAGAACCTTGGGAGACAACGAGAACCTTGGGAGACAGCGAGAACCTTGGGAGACAACGAGAACCTTGGGAGACAACGAGAACCTTGGAAGACAAACCCAGAACCTTGGGAGACAGCGAGAACTTGGGAGGAAAACCCAGAACCTTGGGAGACAGCGAGAACCTTGGAGACAGCGAGAACCTTGGGAGGCACCGAGAACCTTGGGAGACAGCGAGAACCTTGGGAGACAGCGAGAACCTTGGGAGACACCGAGAACCTTGGGAGACACCGAGAACCTTGGGAGACAGCGAGAACCTTGGGAGACAGCGAGAACCTTGGGAGACAGCGAGAACCTTGGGAGACACCGAGAACCTTGGGAGACACCGAGAACCTTGGGAGACACCGAGAACCTTGGGAGACACCAAGATTTAGGACAGCTAAGAATAATGTTGGAGGTGTTATTCTACATTAACTCTAAGGGTCGGTGAGAACTTTCGTTAATTAACATTAGTGTTGGCGCAGCATAAACAGTTAAGGACCTAAGATAGGTTATGTATCATCCTCATTATTTTCACGTTAACACTGTAGTTGGGGTTGTAGACACCAACATCAACACCAGTGTGGGTTGTAGACACAAACATCAACACCATAGTTGGGGTTGTAGACACCAACATCAACACCAGTGTGGGTTGTAGACACCAACATCAACACCAGTATGGGTTGTAGACAGCAACATCAACACCATAGTTGGGGTTGTAGACACCAACATCAACACCATAGTTGGGGTTGTAGATACCAACATCAACACCAGTGTGGGTTGTAGACAGCAACATCAACACCATAGTTGGGGTTGTAGACACCAACATCGACACCATAGTTGGGGTTGTAGACACCAACATCAACACCATAGTTGGGGTTGTAGACACCAACATCAACACCATAGTTGGGGTTGTAGACACCAACATCAACACCAGTGTGGGTTGTAGACACCAACATCAACACCAGTGTGGGTTGTAGACACCAACATCAACACCAGTATGGGTTGTAGACAGCAACATCAACACCATAGTTGGGGTTGTAGACACCAACATCAACACCATAGTTGGGGTTGTAGATACCAACATCAACACCAGTGTGGGTTGTAGACAGCAACATCAACACCATAGATGGGGTTGTAGACACCAACATCGACACCATAGTTGGGGTTGTAGACACCAACATCAACACCATAGTTGCGGTTGTAGACACCAACATCAACACCATAGTTGGGGTTGTAGACACCAACATCAACACCAGTGTGGGTTGTAGACAGCAACATCAACACCATAGTTGGGGTTGTAGACACCAACATCAACACCATAGTTGGGGTTGTAGACACCAACATCAACACCATAGTTGGGGTTGTAGACACCAACATCAACACCAGTGTGGGTTGTAGACACCAACATCAACACCATAGTTGGGATTGTAGACACCAACATCAACACCATAGTTGGGGTTGTAGACACCAACATCAACACC
This sequence comes from Cherax quadricarinatus, assembly GCF_026875155.1. NCBI lineage: Eukaryota > Metazoa > Arthropoda > Malacostraca > Decapoda > Parastacidae > Cherax > Cherax quadricarinatus. Next base: position 29,146,496 of record NC_069473.1, on the reverse strand, counting down.
ATAGTGTGGGTTGTAGACAGCAACATCAACACCATAGTGTGGGTTGTAGACACCAACATCAACACCATAGTTGGGATTGTAGACACCAACATCAACACCATAGTTGGGGTTGTAGACACCAACATCAACACCATAGTTGGGATTGTAGACACCAACATCAACACCAGTGTGGGTTGTAGACACCAACATCAACACCATAGTGTGGGTTGTAGACAGCAACATCAACACCATAGTTGGGGTTGTAGACAGCAACATCAACACCATAGTGTGGGTTGTAGACACCAACATCAACACCATAGTTGGGATTGTAAGACACCAACATCAAACACCAGTGTGGTTGTAGACACCAACATCAACACCATAGTGTGGGTTGTAGACAGCAACATCAACACCATAGTTGGGGTTGTAGACAGCAACATCAACACCATAGTGTGGGTTGTAGACACCAACATCAACACCATAGTGTGGGTTGTAGACAGCAACATCAACACCATAGTGTGGGTTGTAGACAGCAACATCAACACCACAGTGTGGGTTGTAGACAGCAACATCAACACCATAGTGTGGGTTGTAGACAGCAACATCAACTCCACAGTGTGGTTGTAGACAAGCAACATCCAACAACATTGTGTCGGTTTTGCGTAGACCGCAATCTTCACACCACAGTGTGGGTTGTAGACAGCAACATCAACACTTAGGGTGGGTTGTAGACAGGCAACATCAACACCATAGTGTGGGGTTGTAGACAGCAAATATTCATACACCAGAGGTGGGTTGTAGGACGCAATACATCAACACCATAGTGTGGTGTAGACAGCAAATAATCAACCACCATAGTGTGGGTTGTAGTTGGAGTTTGTGTAGACAGCAACATCAACTCCATAGTGTGGGCTTGTAGACAGCAAAAATCAACACCATAATGTGGGTTTGTAGATCAGCATACATCAACATCATAGTGTGTGGTTGTAGACAGCAAAATTCTAACACCATTAGTTGGGTTGTTGACAGCAAACATTCAACACCAGTGTGGGTTGTTGACAGCACATAACACCAATAGTGTGGGTTGTAAGGACGCAACTTCAACACCATAGTGTGGGGTGTTGACAGCACAATCAACATCCATAGTGAGGGTTATTGTAGACAGCAACATCAACACCATTGTGTGGGTTTTTTTGTAGACAGCAATCATCAACACCATAGTGTGGGTTGTAGACAGCATCATCACACCATAGTTGTGGAGTTGTAGACAGGCCACATCAACACCTCATAGTGTGGGTTGTAGACAGCCAACATCAACACCATAGTGGGGGTTATAGAGTAGCAACATTTGTGATTGTAAAATGAGTTCAAGTCGGACCGGCAACATCGTGTCAGTTCTCTGTCCCCATGTGCTGGTTATCTGTGTATTAAAGCGATGTAGGGGGACATGTAGAGAGCCATCATTCTCTAGCAGCGTGCTCTGGGGAAGTAGTGAAATGTAGGCGCCGTCAGTATATAACATGGGGAAGGAAACACGAAAAGGGTTTATGAACAGACAAGTTGTAGAATGTAACACCCAAGGTGTGGAGAAGTGCCAGTCACAGAATGGAACATAAACAACGAGGAAGGGTAGTAGTAACCCACATTACGATTTTCCCCAATTCTGGGACCTGACCAGTAGTGCAGACCAGTCGCAGTGGTGGACCTACATTTTTGGGTCCCTGAACCTGACCTGGAATGGGGGTCTCCTTTACAACCAGCAAAGTCCCACCTACATGATACTTTTAATTAATTTAATTTTGTATTGGATTACCACTATAATATTATTATTATTATTTTGTGAAAAAGTCAATATTTTTGAGTAATGTGGAAATAATGCGCTTCTATGGGGCCCTCCGGGATTTATGGTGGGACTGTGGCTTAAGACTTCAGGAGTTACGTGATTCCGGCCCTGGGAAGAACACGAGTTCATGGTTCACCAAAGACAAATAAAGACAGAAAACTTATTGTGTCCTTCATTATGAAGAAACAATGAGACTATCAACAACACTACTGTAGAGGAGAGTCTAACATCAAAACATTACTATCGTTGGAAGAACAAGGAGACTATCAAACAACACTAATCTATGAAGCAGTTAGTGATTGCATTGATCAATATGTCTTGAAAACTAGGACACATGTGCAAACTTCTGGGATTCTTTATTTGTAGTCGTTTGCGCCACTAGTGGCATATATTAATACAAATTCATGGATTATTGGGAAGAAGAATGTAGAACTATTATACAAAAAGATGAGGTAATCTGTCTCAGCCTTGAAGTTGGTGATGATCACCGTGGTCTTGGAAGGACTCTGAACCCAGGTAGGAAGATAGGCACTTATTTATTGGTGTAATGGTGGGGAAGGGCAGAGGGAAGCAGCAGACGAAGACACTGTCGGTAGGCGGGCGATTACCCAAATGGGAAGTAGGTCATACCTGGGAAATTGGCAGGAGCTAGCAATGTTGGTTGGTTGTGGAGATGTCCTCTGTACAAGATTCCATTGAGGTTGTGTCGGACAAGTTGTTCATGAAAGGTGTGTACTATACCGACAAGATGAAGAATTAGACACATGTTGCTACAACGTTGTATTATTGTTGTACAGTCTACCCATTGCGTCCTTGGGGAATTTGTATTGATATAAGCCATGGGTGACCAAATAACGTCTTCAAATAAGATACGGATGTTGTACGTGTGTCTAATTCTTCATCTTATCGGTTTGGCTTATTCCAGTTATTCACAATTTAGTCTTTCACTGTGTTACGACTTAATCCTTCACATAAAACTCAATAGGGCACAAATAACTCCATTTTTCTTTGTTTTGCTTTTTTTTTATTACCAATCATTTTGCTTCATTGGTATTTGGTAGTGAATTAAAAATAACCACCCAGCAATTATTAAATGAAACCACTATACAGCAAAGAAACCAAATCTTAAGTTCAAACTTCTCTTAACACAGAGTATGATAAAAATAATTTCATTATTAATCTACTCTTTTAGAAATGGTCTAGGGTAAAAAAACGAAAATAGTTATTTTATAAGTGACATGATTACCAGACTTTTAGGCAAAGGCACAAGAACTTTGTATAAAGTTTTAGTTTAAGCTAGGAGCTTTGGGTTGAAGGACCGTACCGAGTCGCATGTGGCTTTGGAGCTGACCTGACTCACTCAACTACTTCATAGTCAGACTTCAGCTCTGCCAGAAGGCGACGCGTGGCGTAAATTCTTGAATACCACAATTGGTCACTACAGTAGTGTTACACATTCGTAATACCTAACACCTAATAAAATATAATTAATTTTTAGTTATAATATCATCGTGGGGGAAACTATATAATATACAATATGATACAATGAGAGTACTTTTGATTACATTAGTACCGATAATAATATATAGTTCGAACCTGCTTTATCTAGCTAGTAATAAAAGTGGTTCGCGATTATTATTACTGAACTTATTTTAACCAGGCCTTTTATTTTGGTATATTATGGGGGATGAAGTAGGGCGCGCGTAACCCTCCCCCCTCGTGCAATGATGGTCGCCATTGAACTTGTTCTCTCTGTGGTGGGGTAGCTTCTGTCGTAGTAGCAGAGGTTGTAATCATAGACAGCAGTCCTATCATCATCTCCAGCTTTCTCCACAACATAGACGGTCATAAAAGTTAACCGACTCATACTGTAAAATATATAAGTATATTATAAAATTTCTCTAGGGCATAGAGTCTATAGAGTGGGGCATCAGCAATGAGATTATGTTTTTCCTCTTTATTTGGGAAATGGTAATAGAGAAAGGGTTGACATTCTCTAAGCCCAACGAAGTATTCTGGCATTTTTCGATTTCATAGAATTTATGAATGGTCAAAGGATTATGATCGGAGTACACCGATATCTGATGGGTTAGAGATCCTTAAATACATCAAAATTCTCTCAGGCATACAACGAGAGTAAGGCCTTCTTTTTCTTTAGTCGATAATTAATTTGGTGTTTCTTTAACTTAGAAAAAAGAAGAAACAGGTTGTAAAAGGTCAGAATTTGGAGCCTTCTTGTAACCAATGCGGCTCCCCATTGCATACGCACTGGCATCTTATTTGTAAGTGGAGATGGTTTATTAAAATCAGGACTTAGCAATATGGGGAAGAGAGATAGTAATTTTGTAAAACGATTAAAGCACAATTTCAACAAGTCCTGTGTCCATGTAAACTTTGTTTTGGACTTGTTAATTCAGTTAGGGGAAAAAGCTACCTGTGCAAAATTCGGTACAGAACCGACGGTAGTAACCGGCAACCTCATTAAAATTCTTGATTTGATACGCTTTTCCTCTCCTTTGGGGAGGAAATCTAAGACGGGCCTTTACCTTTGGCGTTCCAAAGGAGCGACTTCACCTTGTCCTAATCGAAATCCTTAGTATTTATTTTCGTCTGGCCAAAAACTCATCACTTGGGACAAATTCACACTGATAAAATTATGTTTACTTAAGGCGTCAAACATGGCTTTTATGCTGTCTTTAGGTGCTTGGGGCCAACTGTCGCTGTATTCAGACTAAGTCGTTCTAAGTAAGCTTCTTCATCCGTCCGCAATCCCCGTAAGTATGTTTCATAATACGCTGGAACGTAGAGGCCGAGTGCCAGATTGCCTATGGGCATAACGCTATACTTGTATTGGCCTACCAGGTATCGTAAAATAGACGATATCTCTTGAGTCTTGGTGACAAGGGACTTGGTAATATTACCCTCTTAGACTAGTCTCAATTTTACTGATTTATTACTTAGCTCTCGAGACTTCTTGTGATGAGTCGTCAAATTATGGTATGGGGAAAACCATCAGGCACTGTTACAGCATTGACTTTTTCTAAAAAATCCGTGCAATTACGGGAAGTCCACTTGGTTTTGGGGACTAGAATGCTCGGGGGATGCCCAAGGGACTGTTACTTTGGTTTTATCATAACCGTGTGTGAGTAAGAAGTTCACTCTGCCTCTAGCTCCACCTTGTTTCTTGGGACTCACTCCTTGGTTGGAGATTGCTTGATTGGACAGTAGGGTCTCGGAGAGTAACTCGTGCACACCCAACGTACACGGTTTTGGGTCGTCGTTGAGACAGGTGGAGATTTTTGCCCTTATTTCAGGGATTTTATTTTCGTTGTCCTTTGTCCACTTTCCTGATTTATCAGTATGAGAAGAGCATTTTAAATTCTTTATGGTGTCGAATTGTTCAGAAAACTGGTCTATTCCTTTCATATCATCTGAACTTACTGGGGATAACCCGTTCTTGGTTAGAGGTTGTTTTGAGTAGTAACTGGTGATTGAATGGATATGAATTGAAACGATTCCTGGTATAGGGTTTTTTTTAGTTTGGGTTATTGTGATCGATCCGTTGTGTTTCTCTTCTTCGGCGTCCTACCAAGTTGTCACGTCACTTAGGACGGTTCACGATTTCTAATGGACTTCAAATTTGGGCTGTTTGGCATGTCACTGTGAATATCAGATTGAACCAGAACTGGATCCTTTTGGATTCAAATGAACGATGTTTAGTCGACGAATCGTTTTCCTCCTTTATATCTTCCCCCCCCCCCACTCTGTGATTGTCGTAAGTTTTCGGCGGCCTATTCTCTAGCTAGGCTTCAGGAGTTTCTTTCATTAAGTGTAGGAGGAGAGCTCCTAAAAGTCGGCGTTTTCTTCCCCGGTCCAAGCTTCTTTGAGAACCTGTACTGGTCCTCTATTTGTGCCCATATATTATCTCAAATGGGCGGAAACTTCTAGTTGTCTTGTTTCGCCTTCTCCTTAGGGCAAACAGAGTGTGGAATACCTCAACCCAATCGTTGGAAATATGTAATCATTAGGACCTCTTTATAATCTTCAATGTTTGATGGAAACCTTTCCACCCCACGCCTTGTGATTGGGGTCGATGGCCCGTCGCGTAATCCGTCTTGACCCTAACTGAGGCAAGGTCTTCACGGAAAAAATTTTGAAGTAAAATTCGACCCTGATCCGATTGTTGTGCTTCTCTTGGAATATCCAAAAAGTGAGAGAATTAATCACTTTTCTCTCACTATTAGGCGAGCATTAATCCTCCTGAGAGGTACTGCTTCCGGGGTAACCTGTTTGGACTGTGGTCCATGGTAGTGAACAGGAACTGGTTGCCTGGTTCTAGTCTTGGGGTTAGCGGGCCGACCCAGTCGATCACCAGACGTGGGTTGGAAAAGGGTTCGCCTGTTACTTGTATAGGAGTTTCAACGGCTAGGTGGTGGTTTATGTGCAGAGTTTGCCTACTAAGTTGACCAAGAACAGCTTTTTACATACCGTTCCACTTCTTCTCTTCAGTTTTGCCGTGTGTAAGTGCTTAGCAATTTTTCGATATAGTCTTCATTTTGTCCAGATGTCCACCTTGAGGACTGTCATGAGCAAAACTTACATGCTATAATTTCAAACGGGGTAGGCAAAGACCAGTAGGATGATCTCTTTTATGAGGATCTAGTGTCTTTTTTCAGTAAGTCCTTCTCCCAATAGTAAGAGCTGTCCACTTTTAAGGGCTTCTTCTCCCATCACAGCAAGCTTCCTGAGCGTCATTAAGGGAGGGGTATTATTTGGTTCTCTGAATAGATCTCCTTGAGAATAAATCTATTTCGGGAAACCAACCGACTTAGGATACTGGGTATCACGGGTTCTGGGTGGATTGTTGGCTTACAACTCGTGCTTTCGTTGAATATGTCTCGTACTCCTACTGTCGGTCGTCGTCCATGATACTTCGCCGATCCCATATGAGTACCGACCTGTTCGGTCATCGCCAGGGGTTACTTCGCTACGAGGAAAAGAGGGTAGGTTCAGTTCGTCGGGCTTCGATGACGTAATTTTCTCTGTTGGATTTTCCATAAAACTTTGGCTCTTTCCTTTTTCCTTTCTTTCCGCTAAGTCGTTTTCCCTATTTATAGGGTCTACGGTTTTTATGGGGATGTTAGTTGGAGGTCTCTCCGATTGACGTCCAGCCTGTAATAAAATAGGAGTTTCAACATTAAACATTGTACAGGGGTAGGGTGGTACTCGTGTAGTGGAGCCACATAAGGTTCCAACAGAGGCGTCCGAAAACCGTATATGATTGGCGGGGAAATTGATAACGGTCCTTCTCTTTTTGTATAAGTAGGTCCCCGGTATCCTCGAATGAATTTACTTGCTACTACTGGTATCGGTGATCCTACTTTGCTTGTGGAAAAGTATGGACTCATAGCCTTGTCAAGTTCGCGATGTACCCATATTCTGCTTTGTCAATAGGTGGATTGTTCCTTTTCCTTGGGACAGTAGCGTCTACTCTTGGCTCTCGGACTGCCTTGGGTGAGTCGTTGAGGATATGATTTTGTGTGGGCAATCTATAGGAGGATCCTTCCTGTCCCTATCACGCTTTATGCATTGTGATTTGATATGTCCCAGCTTCGAACAGTACGTACATTTAATTTTTTCATTGGTCCTATTGGTCTATAGGATGGGCTCTCGATGAATGAATTTGGTGGTTTTACTTCGGGTTTACTTGTTACACGGGACAGTGAACGGGTGGGGTAGGTCGCTTACCGAAAGGTTCGCGGTTTCGGTGTTTCTCGTTGCTGGTTTGGATACCGGGCTGCTGATTTCTGATTGTACCTAACCGCTGGGAAATCTCGAAGTTGTCTGCCAGCGCGGCCCAGTCTCTAACAACCGGCGTTTGCGATGGCCAACTAAGATACTGGCGAACTCCTCTGGAAAAATTTGTATACCAAATCTTCTGTCAACATTATTGTGTTAGTTTCTTTTAAAGTCGTGACCCAGAGATGCTTCGACAACAACTTCAATTACGCCATGCTTTCCCTCGGGCCATAATCAAATTAGTTTGTCTGTTTGCCGTTTCATGGAAAACCGAAAATGCTATTGGTAACTATTGTGAGCAACGCGTGTCATATGCTTCTAAAATAGTTCTCTTTGATACTACGTCGTATCTGGACATAAAATCTATATGGTAAGGAGGGACCACAAGATGCGCATTTCATATAGAGATGTGTCAGCATGTGGCCCATTTCTCTTTGAGGCCAGCCCTTTGAACGTGCCTGATTCTTCATATATTTCAAATGCAATTTCATCTATTTCTTGTTTCGTTAAAACTTATGGTACCATTAGAGCTGCTTTTTGCAAGTCATACCCGGTTTAACGTGCTCTTCCCACGTCTCTTTCTTCCGGACTCCCTTCTGCTTTGTTTCAAAACGCGAAACCTTTCACGCCTAAATTCTTCTCGTTTAGACGTCTTCTAGCTTCGATTGAGTGTTTTGTAATAGTAATTTGCGTTCTATTCTCTCTAGTTGTTCGGTCGGGAATTTACCAAGACGGTAATGACACCGAAGGGAATTCAGGCGTCTTCTCGGAAGTATTTTGGGTGAGCACCAGTCTAAAATATCCCGTCATTTGACCTGAGGGTTCGTTCCAACCACGGTACATACTCCGGGGAAATGAACGGGGGGAGAGCTGTGAGACTGGATTGAGTTGTAAGGCCTTGTAAAACCTGGTTCAACTTCATTATTTAAGACATTTCCCGTCCGTGGGATTTCTACTTCCTCAAAACTGAGGAAGAAATAAAAACTATCTTCCCGAATTAGTTCTGGCAGTTGCTTGGGTTTTCGGAATAATCTTTCCCTTAAATTAGGACCTATAGGTCTCGCGCTTAGGGTATCTATTATATGGTATATCTAACTGTCTAGCTATTTGCATACTCGTCTGTAATTTTAAAGTGTCACAGAGTAGCTCTCTGTTAATTATTCTAAATTGACTTAATTTAGGGATCCATTTTCTTAATTCTCGCATGGGGAGCTTAATTTTAATGCAAAACAAATATGTAACTGCTCAGCGGTAAGTTGCTCCCGGACAGTACAACCCCAATGTTACGACTTAATCTTCAACATAACAATAGGGGGCACAAATTAACTCCATTTTTTTTTGTTAGCTTTATTTTAATACCCAATCATTAGCTTCATTGGTATTGGATTAGTGTAATTAAAATAACCAAAGCAATTATAAATGAAAATCAATATACAGCAGAAACCCAATCTTATGTTCTAATTCTCATTAACTCAGAGTATGATAAAGATATTTCAATTAATTTCTACTCTTTTAGAAATGGTCTAGGGTTTAACGTAATAGGTTTTTTATAAGTGACTTGGATATTACATGACTTTTGGGCAAAGGCAAGATTTGTAATGAAGTTTTAGTTTAAGCTAGGAGGCTTTGGGTGAAGTCCGTACCGAGTCATGAGCTAGGAGCTGATGACTCACGCATCAACTACTTATAGTCCCAGACTTCAGCTCTGCCAGGAAGGCGACGCGTGGCGTCAATTCTAGATCCTCCAATTGGGTCACTACAGTAGTGGTTACATCATTCGTTATTCCTACACCTAATTATAAATATATTATAATTATTATAGTTATAATAATCTTGGGGGAAAGAATATTATACAATTTTTACAATGACGTGTACTTTGTTTCATACTGTGACCCGATTAATTATATATAGTCGAACCTGCTTTATCTAGCTAGTATATAAAGTGGTTCGCTGATATATTATTTACAGAACTGATTTTAACCTGGCCTTTTTTTTTTGTATATTATGGAGTGAAGTAGGGGGCGGTAACACACGGTCTTTAAAGTAGTATTTCGAGGCCTGGTAGTCCTCTTGATTGCATGCAAGAAGCTATTAGCCAAGAGAAGTGTGGGTAGTTGAGCATCAGGTAAGCAAGGACATGACCTTCAGGAGAAATCCTTGCCTGTCAAGAAAAACCCAGAATGTTTTGATAGAAGAAGAGGAAAAAATTTTGGCTAGATCCACGGCAAGCGGATCTGGGTGAGGCAAGCAAGGGCGGTGAACTCTTGTTACAAGATTATCAAACTATAATTCTTAGATGACGGGATGGTAAAAATGAACAACACTTTGTGGACGTAGGAAGCTTGTGTCTGCAGGAACACACATTTGTTCACTGGATTTGCTTCAAGAGATGATATTATGGTTGCCACGAAGGTTGCAAGAAATAAAAACTAGTCAAATGTTAGGGCCCCCAATATGGGGGCCCTCCCCCCGGCATACCCTTACGTTACGTGAATGGTGGGGGCAATGGCTTCAATAATCCCTTCGGCGGATATAACCACGATGGAGAGGGGATGTGTTTGCAATCCTCGCATCCGCACGCCTTTACATCGTTTTGAACATACGACCGCGCCTTATACAGCATCAGCCATCTCTATACTTATCATTTGACGTGATTCTGATTGGCGGTCATTGTAGTTGTTCATGTGAGTCTCCATGGCCTGGTGGGCGCTGCGCAAGTCCTCTAGCTTTTTAAGATGGACGTCTCTCACCTTGTACAGGTGAGAGAATTGGAGCTGGAAGCTGCGGAGCTCACCAGTGGCTTCCTCCAACTTTGCATTTTCCCGTTCCAGTTCGCCTACCTTCTTGCCCTCTCTCCTCAGGATCGTCTTCAACTTTTTTACCTTCTTCTGGAGGTAGTAGGTAGATCATGCCCTCCTCTGTTATCCTTCTGCGCTTTCTAATATCTTGACACTCTGCCTTCAGACCCTTGATGTTCATCATTATGTCACGACGCTATTCAGGGGATAACAGAACAACTATGAACAACTACAATGATTTGTCTGAGGTAGCGGGATTTATTTTAGGGGTACAGGGACTTGTCTCTGGGGTAGAGGGACTTGTCTCAGGGGTAGAGGGACTTGTCTCAGGGGCAGAGGGACTTGTCTCAGGGGTAGAGGGACGTGTCTCAGGGGTAGAGGGACGTGTCTCAAGAGTGAAGGACGTGCCTCAGGGGTGGAAGGGCTTATCTCAGGGGTTGAGGGGCTTGTTTCAAGGGTGGAGGGACGTGTCTCAGGGGTGGAGGAGCTTGTCTCAGGGGGGGAGGGAGTTAGGAGCGCCTTCAGCACCCCTGGGTGCTGTGTCTTGTGCAGGACTTCGTCCCTGTCGCTGTCTGACTGAGCAAAGGGTCTTACAGGACCCTGCTGCACTCCTGCCAGGTGTTGACCACCAACAGGAGCAGCGTCTGCCAGGTGTTGACCACCAACAGGAGCAGCGTCTGCCAGGCGTTGACCTCCTTCTATAGTAGGTGAGCGTGCCAAGGCCTCCTGTTAGAGGTCAGGAGGGAGCTTCTAACCACTTCGTGTCTTCCATACGCTTCTATTTTAATGCTGCAACGGTGCCTAGGATATTAGATGACTTGTTAGTAGTATTAGTAGTGAGTGGTGGTAGTTGTGGTAGTGGACTAGTAGTGGTAGTTGTGGTAGTGAACTAGTAGTGGTAGTGGTGGTAGTTGTGGTAGTGGACTAGTAGTGGTAGTGGTGGTAGTTGTGGTAGTGGACTAGTAGTGGTAGTGGTGGTAGTGGTGGTAGTGGACTAGTAGTGGTAGTGGTGGTAGTGGACTAGTAGTGATAGTGGTGGTAGTGGACTAGTAGTGATAGTGGTGGTAGTGGACTAGTAGTGATAGTGGTGGTAGTGGACTAGTAGTGGTAGTGGTGGTAGTGGACTAGTAGTGATAGTGGTGGTAGTGGACTAGTAGTGATAGTGGTGGTAGTGGACTAGTAGTGATAGTGGTGGTAGTGGACTAGTAGTGGTAGTGGTGGTAGTGGTGGTAGTGGACTAGTAGTGGTAGTGGTGGTAGTGGACTAGTAGTGATAGTGGTGGTAGTGGACTAGTAGTGATAGTGGTGGTAGTGGTGGTAGTGGACTAGTAGTGGTAGTGGTGGTAGTGGACTAGTAGTGATAGTGGTGGTAGTGGTGGTAGTGGACTAGTAGTGATAGTGGTGGTAGTGGACTAGTAGTGATAGTGGTGGTAGTGGACTAGTAGTGATAGTGGTGGTAGTGGACTAGTAGTGATAGTGGTGGTAGTGGACTAGCAGTGATAGTGGTGGTAGTGGACTAGTAGTGATAGTGGTGGTAGTGGACTAGTAGTGGTAGTGGTGGTAGTGGTGGTAGTGGACTAGTAGTGGTAGTGGTGGTAGTGGACTAGTAGTGATAGTGGTGGTAGTGGACTAGTAGTGATAGTGGTGGTAGTGGACTAGTAGTGATAGTGGTGGTAGTGGACTAGTAGTGATAGTGGTGGTAGTGGACTAGTAGTGATAGTGGTGGTAGTGGACTAGTAGTGATAGTGGTGGTAGTGGACTAGTAGTGATAGTGGTGGTAGTGGACTAGTAGTGATAGTGGTGGTAGTGGACTAGTAGTGATAGTGGGTAGTGGACTAGTAGTGATAGTGGTGGTAGTGGACTAGTAGTGATAGTGGTGGTAGTGGACTAGTAGTGATAGTGTGGTAGTGGACTAGTAGTGATAGTGGTGGTAGTGGGGCTAGTAGTGGTAGTGGGTGGTAGTGGACTAGTAGTGATAGTGGTGGGGAGTGGACTAGTAAGTGATAGTGGTGGTGTTTGGGCTAGTAGTGATAGTGGTGGTAGTGGACTAGTAAGTGATAGTGGTGGTAGTGGACTAGTAGTGATAGTGGTGGTAGTGGACTAGTAGTGGTAGTGGTGGGTAGTGGTGGTAGTGGACTAGTAGTGGTATGGTGGTAGTGGACTAGTAGTGATAGTGGTGGTAGTGGACTAGTAGTGATAGTGGTGGTAGTGGACTAGTAGTGATAGTGGTGGTAGTGGACTAGTAGTGATAGTGGTGGTAGTGGACTAGTAGTGATAGTGGTGGTAGTGGACTAGTAGTGATAGTGGTGGTAGTGGACTAGTAGTGATAGTGGTGGTAGTGGACTAGTAGTTTATAGTGGTGGTAGTGGACTAGTAGTGATAGTGGTGGTAGTGGACTAGTAGTGATAGTGGTGGTAGTGGACTAGTAGTGATAGTGGTGGTTTGTGGACTAGTAGTGATAGTGGTGGTAGTGGACTAGTAGTGATAGTGGTGGTAGTGGACTGTAGTGATAGTGGTGGTAGTGGACTAGTAGTGATAGTGGTGGTAGTGGACTAGTAGTGATAGTGGTGGTAGGTGGATAGTAGTGAATGTGGTGGGTAGTGGATAGTAGTGATAGTGGTGGTAGTGGACTAGTAGTTTATAGTGGTGGTAGTGGACTAGTAGTGATAGTGGTGGTAGTGGACTAGTAGTGATAGTGGTGGTAGTGGACTAGTAGTGGTAGTGGTGGTAGTGGACTAGTAGTGATAGTGGTGGTAGTGGACTAGTAGTGATAGTGGTGGTAGTGGACTAGTAGTGATAGTGGTGGTAGTGGTGGTAGTGGACTAGTAGTGATAGTGGTGGTAGTGGACTAGTAGTGGTAGTGGTGGTAGTGGACTAGTAGTGATAGTGGTGGTAGTGGACTAGTAGTGGGTAGTGGTGGTAGTGGACTAGTAGTGATAGGGGTGTGGTAGTGGTGGTTTGTGGACTAGTAGTGATAGTGGTGGTAGTGGACTAGTAGTGTAGTGGTGGTAGTGGACTAGTAGTGATAGTGGTGGTAGTGACTAGTAGTGATAGTGGTGGTAGTGGACTAGTAGTGATAGTGGTGGTAGTGGACTAGTGTGTAGTGGGGGTAGTGGACTAGTAGTGATAGTGGTGGTAGTGGACTAGTAGTGATAGTGGTGGTAGTGGACTAGTAGTGATAGTGGTGGTAGTGGACTAGTAGTGTATGGTGGTAGTGGTGGTAGTGGACTATAGTGATAGTGGTGGTAGTGGATAGTAGTGATAGTGGTGGTAGTGGACTAGTAGTGATAGTGGTGGTAGTGGACTAGTAGTGATAGTGGTGGTAGTGGACTAGTAGTGATAGTGGTGGTAGTGGACTAGTAGTGATAGTGGTTTGGGAGTGGACTAGTTGGTATGTGGATAGTGGTGGTAGTGGACTAGTAGTGATAGTGGTGGTAGTGGACTAGTAGTGATAGTGGTGGTAGTGGACTAGTAGTGATAGTGGTGGTAGTGGACTAGTAGTGATAGTGGTGGTAAATGGACTAGTAGTGATAGTGGTGGTAGTGGACTAGTAGTGGTAGTGGTGGTAGTGGACTAGTAGTGATAGTGGTGGTAGTGGACTAGTAGTGGTAGTGGTGGTAGTGGACTAGTAGTTGATAGTGTGTGGGTAGTGGACTAGTAGTGATAGTGGTGGTAGTGGACTAGTAATGATAGTGGTGGTAGTGGACTAGTATGATAGTGGTGGTAGTGGACTAGTTGTGATAGTGGTGGTAGTGGACTAGTAGTGGTAGTTGGTGAGTGGTGGTTTGTGGACTAGTAGTGATAGTGGTGGTAGTGGACTAGTATGATAGTGGTGGTAGTGGACTAGTAGTGATAGTGGTGGTAGTGGACTAGTAGTGATTTGTGGTGGTAGTGGACTAGTAGTGATAGTGGTGGTAGTGGACTAGTAGTGATAGTGGTGGTAGTGGACTAGTAGTGTAGTGGTGGTAGAGGACTGTAGTGATAGTGGTGGTAGTGGACTAGTAGTGATAGTGGTGGTAGTGGACTAGTAGTGATAGTGGTGGTAGTGGACTAGTAAGGATAGTGGTGGTAGTGGACTAGTAGTGATAGTGGTGGTAGTGGACTAGTAGTGATAGTGGTGGTAGTGGACTAGTAGTGATAGTGGTGGTAGTGGACTAGTAGTGATAGTGGTGGTAGTGGACTAGTAGTGATAGTGGTGGTAGTGGACTAGTAGTGATAGTGGTGGTAGTGGACTAGTAGTGGTAGTGGTGGTATGTGGATAGGGAGTGATAGTGGTGGTAGTGGACTAGTAGTGATAGTGGTGGTAGTGGACTAGTAGTGATAGTGGTGGTAGTGGACTAGTAGTGATAGTGGTGGTAGTGGACTAGTAGTGATAGTGGTGGTAGTGGTGGTAGTGGATAGTAGTGATAGTGGTGGTTTGTGGACTAGTAGTGGTGATGGTGGTAGTGACTAGTAGTGATAGTGGTGGTAGTGGACTAGTAGTGGTAGTGGAGGTAGTGGACTAGTAGTGATAGTGGTGGTAGTGGACTAGTAGTGATAGTGGTGGGAGTGGACTAGTAGTGATAGGTGGGAGTGTGTAGTGGATAGTAGTGGTAGTGGTGGTAGTGGACTAGTATGATAGTGGTGGTAGTGGACTAGTAGTGATAGTGGTGGTAGTGGACTAGTAGTGTATAGTGGTTGGTAGTGGACTAGTAGTGGTGGTGGTGGTAGTGGACTAGTAGTGATAGTTGGTGGTAGTGGACTAGTAGTGGTAGGTGGTGGTAGTGGACTAGTAGTGATAGTGGTGGTAGTGGACTAGTAGTGGTAGGTGGTGGTATGGACTAGTAGTGATAGTGGGGGTAGTGGACTAGTAGTGTAGTGGTGGTAGTGGACTAGTAGTGATAGTGGGTAGTGGACTAGTAGTGGTAGTGGTGGTAGTGGACTAGTAGTGGTTGGTGGTGATAGACAGGGAAAAAACCTCTAGTCTTTTCCGTATCTATACATTTTTTGCCCTATTTTTGTCTTAACCATTTCATTCCTGAGCTTATCTTAGTAATGCTGGATGACAGAATGACTCATATACCACAACACAATACACACGACAGAGGACTACACTACACACATACACACTAACATAAAACACTATAATATCAGTTATGGACATTTGTCTGCAATTCTATTCAATGAAGTAATTTAGAGAAGTAGAACGGGAGTTTGGAACTATTAATAGTAATAATAATAATAATATATAATAATAAAATATAATTATAATAAATTAATATTATTATTATTATTTTATTATTATATTTTATTTTATATTATTAATTTTACTAATTCACAGTTCGACTGAGGAATCTTTGTGAAGACAATTGATAATGGAAATTAAGTGTTGTAGAGGTATATACCTCACATATCAAATCAACACAGGGAAGTGATGGAATCACACTATATACCCACAATATACCAACACAGGAAAGTGATGGAATCCGGTTTACCCCACATTACCAACCTAGGGAAGTGATGAATGTATATCCTCACTATAAATACCAACCGGGAGAGTGATGGGAACTCCACGTTATATTTAAAACTAATAATAATACCAACACGAGAGAAGTAATAACTCACGATATATACCTCACTATATTATATTCCAAAAGGAAGTGATGAACTCCAGGTATATAACTCACTATATATAACAACACGGGAGAAGTGATGGAACTCCACGTAATACTCACTAATTTCAAGACGAGAGAAGTGATGGAACTCCACGTATTAACTCTAGATATATACCAAGTTACTTAGAAACCACAGAGTGAGCAAACGTTTCGGTCCTGGAACCTGATCAAGGTACTTCCTCACTGAGTATTATCCTCTCGGGCAGCATATTACTGTCAGATGCTTGAGACCCTGGCCGGTATTGTTATTACTATTATTATATTATTATTATCATTATTATTATTATTATTTTTTTATTATTATTATTTTATTATTATTTTTTTTAAATTTTTATTTTATTATTATTTTAATTTTTATGTAGCAACAGTCCCCCGTCCTAGAGGGAAAGGATCACTTGGGCAGGGGGCCCGGGTCAATTAAGAACATTTTGCAACATCGGGTTTTTTTAATGTGAGTTTTCCCCATCCAGTGGCTTTTGGTTTGATCAAAAGATTCTAGGACTAATGGGAAGACTAAACTAATAAAAAAGATAGGTAATCTTCCTCGGGTTTGAGGGCGAGGTCATGAAGTACGGTCCCCTTCACCAACCCCAAAGGGTGAAGGACTGATTACTTCAGTCATGCATGACTTTACTGTCTTCAATTATGTTCTTGAATTAGTTTCATAAGCCGGATGGCAAATGTTAAAATTGAAGTGCAGGTTGCCATGTGCTAAATCTTCACTTAGGGTTTTGGGTTTTTGCATAAGACACTTGCTGTCCATGTTCCCCCATCAGTAAAATGGGTACCTGGGTGTTAGTGGCGGTGTGGGTCGCTCTGGGGACAAAATATCAAAACCCCAAATTTGCTGAGTAACAGCGGCTTTGTATTAATTGTTGTAGTGTGTCAGTTGGTTGTATAATTGTATCATTTTGGTAGCAAAAAAAGATATTTAGTTTTCAAATGGGTTTAAATTGCAGTAGGTAGCCAGGGGGGGGGTTTGGCTGTGTATGAATCCTTCAAGTGTTTAAACAAAGGCAACTGAGAGAAAAGTTTGGGTTTTTTATTGTTCGGTCGACCTTATTAAATCATAAGGGAAAAACCCCGTTATGTACGATAAGATGATGTTTGGGAAGAGTGAGAGAGAGAGAAGGAGAAGAGAGAGAGAGGAGAGAGGGGGAAAGAGAGAGAGAGAGAGAGAGAGGAGAAGAGAGGGGGAGAGAGAGAGGGGGGGGATAATGCCCATACCCTTATAATAAAGGTGAAAAGTTTTGAAAGACTTCCCATCGTCACCTCGCCCGGGGTTTGACCTGGGTCCTTGGCTTGTGAGCCCCCCCGGTACATGGGGGGGTGGCCAGTTACGGGGACTGAGACCTCAAAAAGGAAAAATAAAAACATGGGGAGTAAAAACCAGATGACAGACTGGTGGGGTGTCGAGCAGCTATGACATCGCAGGAAGCTGCTTGGAGCCCACAACACCACAAAACACGACACACCCCACACCCCACACACAACACACACACACAACCCCACACAAACACCAAACACACCCACACACACCACACTGCCCGTGGAAAGCGTTCACTGGGTCGCAGCAGCCGGCTAGCAGCGCCTTTCCCAGCTTGTTAACACCTATCCCGCTTTATCCTTGAAAAACAAACCTTCCTGATAAAAGCCCATCCCCGATAAAAACTACCCTGTAAAACCTATCCCTGCTTTCCTATCCCTTTCTAAAAACTTCGCATAAACCTATCTTCATAACAACCTATCCCTGCTAAAAACCTTCCCTGCATAAAAAACCTTCCCCATAACAATATTCTTGCTAACAAACCCCACCCTTTCTAACACCCATCCCTGTAACAACCCACCTTGTAAAACCCATCCTGAAAAACACCCATTCCCGTAGAACATCCTTTCTAACAACTATCCCTGCAAAACCTATCCCTGCATAACAAACCCATCTTGATACAAAATTCCTGCTAACAAAAATTTGCATAGCAAACCTTCCTTTCATAAAAAACTTCCCCGCATACAACCCTTCCCCGCTAACAACTATCCCCGCATAGAACCATCCCCGCTAAAAACCCATTCTGATTTGCAACCTTCCCCGCATAACAAAACCCTTTCCCGGGATAAAAACCCTTCCCCCATAAAAAATCCCCCATAAAAACCTATCCCCGCATAACAACTTCCCCGATAAAATATCCCTTTCATAACAACCTATCCTGCATAAAACCTATCCCCCATAAAACCCCATCCCCGCCATAGAAAATTCCCCGCATAACAATATTCCTGCTGCAACCTATCCCCGCATAAAAACCCATTCTGCTTAAAAACCCGCATAAAAACTTCCCCCGCATTACAAACCTTCCCCGCTAAAATATCCCTGCATAACACCTATTCCCGCTTTTCAACCCATCCCCGCATAAAACCTATTCGTAGCAAACCCACCTGATAACAAAATATTCCCGCTAGCAACCCATCCCCGCATAAAACCCATCCTGCTAAAAAACCCCTTCCCGCATAACAAAACCCTTTTCCCGATGCACCCATCCCCCGCATAAAAACCTATCCCTTTCTAACAACCTATCCCCGCATAACACCTATTCCGCATGCAACCTTCCCGGATAAAAACCATCCTTGCATAAAATATCCCCGCTAACAAATATCCCTGATAACAACCCTTCCTTTCTAAAAACCCTTCCCCGATAACAATAACCTTGCATTTAAAACCCATCCTTTCAAAAAACCCATCCCGCATAAAAACCCATCCGATAAAAACCTATCCTTTTAAAACCCATCCCGATAAAACATCCTTGAAAAACCTATCCCTGCATAAAAACCATTCCCCGATGCAACCATCCCTGCATAACAAACCACCTTGATAAAACCTATCCTGCATAAAAAAAACCTATCCCGCCAAAAACTATCCCCGCATAAAAACCCATTCCTGCATAGCAACCCCTTTTTGATAAAACCATCCTTGCAAAAAACCATCCTTGCATAAAAAACCCATCCCTGATAAAAACCCTTCCCGCATAAAACCCCTTTTTTCCCTCAACCTATCCCCGCAATCAACCCATCCCTTTCATAAAACCTATCCCCTTCATAACAACCTACCTGCAAACAACCTATCCGCTAAAACCCATCCCCGCATAACAACCTTCCCTGATAGCAAATATCCCTTTATAACCCTATCCGAAAACCTATCCTTGAAAAACAAACCCATCCTGCATAAAAACCCCATCCTGCTAAAACTTCCCGCATAACAACCATCCTGCATAACAACCCATCCCTGCATAACAATTTTTCCTTGGGATTAAAAACCATCTTGCTAACAAACCCTTCCCGATAAAACCTATCCTTGGAAAAAACCTATCCTTGTACAAAATATCCCTTTCTAAAACCCATCCCTGCAAAAAACTATCCCCGCATAAAACCTTCCTTGCATAACAACCCTTTCCCTTGCATAACAAACCCATCCCTTTCAAAACCCATCCTTTTAACAAACCCTTCCCCGATAGCAACCCCATCCCCTTTAAAAACTATCCTTTCATAAAACTATCCCCGCATAAAAACTATCCCTTTCATAAACAATTCCTGTAACAACCCCTTTCTGCATAGCAACCTTCCCTTTCATAACAACCACCTTGATAACAAAAATCCCTTTCTTAAAAACTTCCTGCATAAAACCTATCCCCGCATAAAAAACCCTTTCCTTGCATAAAAAACCTATCCCTGATAAAACCTATTTGCATAAAACCCCCTCCTTGCTAAAACATTTTTGCATAACAAACCCACCCTGCATAACAAAATACCCCGATAAAACCCATCCCTGAAGCAACCCTTTCCTTTCAAAAAACCTATCCCCGCATAACAATTCCTTGCTAAAACCTTCCCGCTAAAAATTCCCTGCATAAAAACCTTTTTTGTAAAAACCCCCTGTAACAAACCCATCCGCATAAACCTATCCCTTTTAAAAAATATCCTTGATAACACCTATCCTTTTAAAACATCCTTTCATAACAATATCCCTTTCATAAAATATCCTTTAAAAAAACCCCTGGGATAACAACCCATCCTGCATAAAACTATCCTTGCATAACAACCCTTTTGCATAACAAAACCTTCCTTGCATAAAAACCTATCCCCTTTCATAACAACTATCCCCACTTGACAAACTATCTTTTATTAACAAAACTATTTTTTTGGCCCGTGGCCCGATAGGCAAAATTCGCTTCCACGTGAGGGTCCGGGTTGGATTCCCGGCAAGGTGGAAACATGGCGTGTTTCTTTTTCACCTGGTCCATGTTTACCCAGCAGTAAATAGGTACCCTTTGGGTTAGTTTCCCTTTTATGCTGCCCGTTCACTTAGCGTTAAGTAGGTCTGGGGTTAGTGGATGGTGTTGGTGGATCCTGGGGACAAAACTGACTAATTTTCCGAAATGCTCAGCATAAAAAATACTTTTTATATAGTAGTATGTCAGTGATGTCAGCTATGGTCTGTATAAGTTTTTATCTTGTACTGGTAGGAATAAACATTATTTATTATTATTATTATTATTATCATTATTATTATAATTATCACTACTACTATTATTATTATTATTATTTATTATTATTATTATTATTATTATTATAATTATTATTATTATTATTATTATTATTATTATTATTATTATTATTATTATTATTATTATTATTATAATTATTATTATTAATATTATTATTATTATTATTATTATTATTATTATTATTATAATTATTATTATATTATTATTATTATTATTATTTTATTATTATTATTATTTTTATTATTATTATTATTATTATAATTATTATTTTATTTATTATTATTTTATTATTATTATTATTATTATTATTATTATTATTATTATTATTATTATTATTATTATTATTATTATTATTATAATTATTATTATTATTATTATTATTATTTATTATTATTATTTATTATTATTATTATTATTATTATTATTATTATTTTTATAATTATTATTATTAACGCAAAATTAAAATCTTTACAAACACAGGCGCTGTTGTTTTTAGTTTCCCCGTTCAGTATTCCGCTTTGAAACACGTATTAAACTGTTACTTTGAAGCAGACACTGCTGTATAATGTATTTTCTTTGAAGCAGACCTGCTGTATAATGTATTACTTTGAAGCAGACACTGCTGTATAGTGTGTTACTTTGAAGCAGACACTGCTGTATAATGTATTACTTTGAAGCAGACATGCTGTATAATGTATTACTTTGAAGCAGACATTGCTGTATAAATGTATTACTTTGAAGCAGACACTGCTGTATAATGTATTACTTTGAAGCAGACACTGCTGTATAATGTATTACTTTGAAGCAGAATTGCTGTATAATGTATTACTTTGAAGCAGACACTGCTGTATAATGTTATTACTTTGAAGCAGACACTGCTGTATAATGTATTACTTTGAAGCAGACATTGCTGTATAATGTATTACTTTGAAGGGAGACATGCTGTATAATGTATTACTTGAAGCAGACACTGCTGTATAATGTATTACTTTGAAGCAGACATTGCTGTATAATGTATTACTTTGAAGCAGACCATGCTGTATAGTGTGTTGCTTTGAAGCAGACACTGCTGTATTTAATGTATTACTTTGAAGCAGACACTGCTGTATATGTATTACTTTGAAGCAGACACTGCTGTATAGTGTGTTTCTTTGAAGCAGACACTGCTGTATAATGTATTACTTTGAAGCAGACACTGCTGTATAATGTATTACTTTGAAGCAGACATTGCTGTATAATGTATTACTTTGAAGCAGACACTGCTGTATAATGTATTACTTTGAAGCAGACATGCTGTATAATGTATTACTTTGAAGCAGACATTGCTGTATAATGTATTACTTTGAAGCAGACACTGCTGTATAATGTATTACTTTGAAGCAGACACTGCTGTATAATGTATTACTTTGAAGCAGACATTGCTGTATAATGTATTACTTTGAAGCAGACACTGCTGTATAATGTATTACTTTGAAGCAGACACTGCTGTATATGTATTACTTTGAAGCAGACACTGCTGTATAATGTATTACTTTGAAGCAGACACTGCTGTTAATGTATTACTTTGAAGCAGACATTGCTGTATAATGTATTACTTTGAAGCAGACACTGCTGTATAATGTATTACTTTGAAGCAGACATTGCTGTATATGTATTACTTTGAAGCAGACACTGCTGTATAGTGTGTTACTTTGAAGCAGACACTGCTGTATAATGTATTACTTTGAAGCAGACATTGCTGTATAATGTATTACTTTGAAGCAGACACTGCTGTATAATGTATTACTTTGAAGCAGACATTGCTGTATAATGTATTACTTTGAAGCAGGACACTGCTTATAAATGTATTACTTTGAAGCAGACATTGCTGTATAATGTATTACTTTGAAGCAGCACTGCTGTATAATGTATTACTTTGAAGCAGACACTGTGTATAGTGTATTACTTTGAAGCAGACACTGCTGTATAATGTATTACTTTGAGCAGACACTGCTGTATAATGTTATTACTTGAAGCAGGACTGCTGTGTATAATGGGATTACTTTGAAGCAGACACTGCTGTATAATGTATTACTTTGAAGCAGACATTATTTCATGTTATACAATTTTTACACTAGTGATATACACACTGAGAAGTGTATATAGGTGGCACTGTGGGGGTAGGTGGCACTGTGGAGGTAGGTGGCACTGTGGGAGTAGGTGACACTGTGGGGCTAGGTGTCACTGTGGAGGTAGGTGTCACTGTGAGGGTAGGTGTCACTGTGGAGGTAGGTGGCACTGTGGAGGTAGGTGGCACTTCTGGGGTAGGTGGCACTGTGGAGGTAGGTGTCACTGTGGAGGTAGGTGGCACTTCTGGGGTAGGTGGCACTGTGGGGGTAGGTGGCACTGTGGAGGTAGGTGGCACTTCTGGGGTAGGTGGCACTGTGGAGGTAGGTGGCACTGTGGAGGTAGGTGGCACTGTGGGGGTAGGTGGCACTGTGGAGGTAGGTGGCACTGTGGGGGTAGGTGGCACTGTGGAGGTAGGTGGCACTGTGGGGGTAGGTGGCACTGTGGAGGTAGGTGGCACTGTGGGGGTAGGTGGCACTGTGGAGGTAGGTGGCACTGTGGGGGTAGGTGGCAATGTGGAGGTAGGTGGCACTGTGGAGGTAGGTGGCACTGTGGAGGTAGGTGGCACTGTGGGGGTAGGTGGCAATGTTTGGGGGTAGGGTGGCACTGTGGAGGTAGGTGGCGCTGTGGGGGTAGGTGGCACTGTGGAGGTATGTGGCACTTCTGGGGTAGGTGGCACTGTGGAGGTAGGTGGCACTGTGGGGGTAGGTGGCACTGTGGAGGTAGGTGGTATGTGGGGGGGAGGTGGCACTGTGGAGGTAGGTGGCACTGTGGGGGTAGGTGGCAATGTGGAGGTAGGTGGCACTGTGGAGGTAGGTGGCACTGTGGGGGTAGGTGGCACTGTGGAGGTATGTGGCACTGTGGAGGTAGGTGGCACTGTGGGAGTAGGTGGCACTGTGGAGGTAGGTGGCACTGTGGGAGTAGGTGACACTGTGGAGGTAGGTAGCACTGTGGAGGTAGGTGGCACTGTGGGGGTAGGTGGCACTGTGGAGGTAGGTGGCACTGTGGGGGTAGGTGACACTGTGGGGGTACGTGACACTGTTGGAGTAGGTGACACTGTGGGGGTAGGTGGCACTGTGGAGGTAGGTGGCACTGTGGAGGTAGGTGGCACTTCTGGGGTAGGTGGCACTGTGGAGGTAGGTGGCACTGTGGAGGTAGGTGGCACTTCTGGGGTAGGTGGCACTGTGGAGGTAGGTGGCACTGTGAGGGTAGGTGTCACTGTAGAGGTAGGTGGCACTGTGGAGGTAGGTGGCACTGTGGAGGTAGGTGGCACTGTGGGGGTATGTGGCACTGTTGGAGTAGGTGGCACTATGGAGGTAGGTGGCACTGTGGAGTAGGTGGCACACTGTGGGGGTATGGTGGCACTGGGGAGGGTAGGGGTCTTTGTGGGGGTAGGTGTCACTGTGGAGGTAGGTGGCACTGTGGAGGTAGGTGGCACTGGGGGTAGTGGTTGTGTCATGGGGAGGGTAGGTGTCACTGTGGGGGTAAGGTGCACTGTGGGGGTAGTGTCACCCGTGGAGGTAGGTGGCACTGTGGGAGTAGGTGACATTGTGGGGGTAGGTGTCACTGGGGAGGTAGGTGTCACTGTGGGGGTAGGTGTCATGTGGAGGTAGGTGGCACTGTGGGGGTAGGTGGCACTGTGGGGGTAGGTGTCACTGTGGAGGTAGGTGACACTGTGGGGGTAGGTGTCACTGGGGAGGTAGTGTCACTGTGGAGGTAGGTGGCACTGTGGGGGTAGGTGGCACTGGGGGTAGGTGTCACTGTGGAGGTAGGTGGCACTGTGGGGTAAGTGGCACTGTGGGGGTAGGTGGCATTGTGGGGTACGGTGGCACTTGTGGGGGTAGGTGGCACTGTGGGGGTAGGTGGCACTTCGGGGGTAGGTGGCACTTCGGGGTAGATGACACTGTAATGGTAGGTGGCACTTTGGGGGTAGGTAGCACTGTGGTGGGTAGGTGGCACTGGGGGGTAGGTTTGGGACTGTGGGGTAGGTGGTACTGTGGGGGTAGGTGGCACTGTGGAGGTGGCACTGTTAGTAGGTCAACGTAGTTCCCTATTATTGATCCACTTGTGTCACTCTTACTTGGCACCCTCGCTGCCAGTGTACTTGGCACCTCGTGTGGTGCTACTTGGCACCGTACAGCTAGTGATATTTGGCATCCCTCTACCTGATACCACCTGGCACTCTTGCACCTGGTGCCGCTTGGCACCTTAGAGTTGGGTGCTACTGGCACCCCTGCACTGGTGCTACTTGGCACCTCTGAAGTTGGTTGCTACTTGGCACCCTGAAGTTGCTGCTACTTGGCACTCCTGAAGTTGTGCTACCTGGCACCCCTGCAACATGGTGCTACTTGGCACCCCTGAAGTTGGGGTACTTGGCACCAATGCACCTGGTGCTACTTGGACCCCTGAGTTAGTGCTACCTGGCACCCCTGAAGTTGGTGCTACCTGGCACCCCTGAAGTTGGTGCTACTTGGCACCCCTGAAGTTGGTGCTACCTGGCACCCTGAAGTTGGTGCAAACCTGGACCCCTGAAGTTGGTGCTATTTGGCACCCCCTGAAGTTGGTGCTACCTGGCACCCCTGAAGTTGGTGCTACTTTGGGACCCTGAAAGTTGGTGCTACTTGGCTAGACAGTCTTCAACAGTCAACAGTCAGGTGGCGTCCATGTACTCTTTGAAAGACTTTGTTAATGTTGCTGCTGCTGCTGCTGCTGTGTGCTGCTGCTGCTGCTGCTGCTGTGCTGCTGCTGCTGCTGCTGCTGCTTGCTGCTGTGCTGCTAGTGTCATCTCTTACCACAACTGTGTTGTCATCTCTGTACAGAGCAGCTAGTCATGTCTACACCTCCCAACATCTCTGTACAGAGCAGCCAGTCATGTCTGCACCTTCTAACATCTCTGTGCAGAGCAGCCAGTATGTCTGCACCTCCTAACATCTCTGTACAGAGCAGCCAGTCATGTCTGCACCTCCTAACATTTCTGTACAGAGCAGCCAGTATGTCTGCACTCCTAACATCTTCGTACAGAGCAGCCAGTCATGTCTACACCTCCTAACATCTCTGTACAGTGCAGCAGTCATGTCTGCACCTCCTAACATCTTGTACAGAGCAGCCAGTCATGTCTACACCTCCTAACATCTCTGTACAGGCAGCCAGTCATGTCTGCACCTCCTAACATCTCTGTACAGAGCAGCCAGTCATGTCTGCACCTCCTAACATCTCTGTACAGAGCAGCAGTCATGTCTACACCTCCTAACATCTCTGTACAGAGCAGCCAGTCATGTCTGCACCTCCTAACATCTCTGTACAGAGCAGCCAGTCATGTCTACACCTCCTAACATCTCTGTACAGAGCAGCCAGTCATGTCTGCACCTCCTAACATCTCTGTACAGAGCAGCGTCATGTCTACACCTCCTAACATCTCTGTACAGAGCAGCAGTCATGTCTGCACTCCTAACATCTCTGTACAGAGCAGCCAGTCATGTCTGCACCTCCTAACATCTCTGTACAGAGCAGCCAGTCATGTCTAACCTCCTAACATCTCTGTACAGAGCAGCAGTCATGTCTGCACCTCCTAACATCTCTGTACAGAGCAGGCCAGTCATGTCTACACTCTAACATCTCTGTACAGAGCAGCAGTCATGTCTGCACCTCCTAACATCTCTGTACAGAACAGCCAGTCATGTCTGCACCTCCTAACATCTCTGTACAGAGCAGCCAGTCATGTCTACACCTCCTAACATCTCTGTACAGAGCAGCTAGTCATGTCTGCACCTCCTAACATCTCTGTACAGAGCAGCCAGTCATGTCTACACCTCCTAACATCTCTGTACAGAGCAGCCAGTCATGTCTGCACCTCCTAACATCTCTGTACAGAGCAGCCAGTCATGTTTGCACCTCCTAACATCTCTGTACAGAGCAGCCAGTCATGTCTGCACCTCTAACATCTTGTACAGAGCAGCCAGTCATGTCTGCACCTCCCTAACATCTCTGTACAGAGCAGCTAGTCATGTCTGCACCTCCTAACATCTCTGTACAGAGCAGCCAGTCTTTGTCTGCACTCCTAACATCTCTGTACAGAGCAGTAGTCATGTCTGCACCTCCTAACATCTCTGTACAGAGCAGCCAGTCATGTCTGCACCTCCTTAACATCTCTGGGGTTTCCCCTACATGTTAATATTCTACAGTGTTCCATCAGAGGTACTGTGTAAGTCTTTACGAATGTTAATAATTTTCAGTGCTCGTACTCACCTGGTTGCAGGGTCGAGTCATAGCTCCTGGCCGGTATCGATAGTCTTATGCACCCCCCTTGAGCCCGGGCCAAGCTCGTCTGGTGCTTGTTGGTCGACCAGGCTGTTGTGCTGGAGGCCAGCTAGGCAGAGTCGGTGAAGAGGTTCTCTTGGTGTTCAACACTGACGGTGTTCAGCTGAGTTAGTGAACACTGACTCATGTTTATTCTGGCTTTCTCTCATTTCTTTGTTGTCATCTGTCTAAGAACTTCCTTCGACTAGAAGACAAACAATGGTAGACAGTTTTGACTTCGTTTTCAGTTATTGGAAAAGGTATTTAGATAAATGGTTCTGAGAACTGACAAGCTGATAAATTAGACACAAGTGAAACATTTCGGTATCTTTATTCTGGAAACGTTTCTCCACACAGTGGCTTCATCAGTCCAATACGAAGGAGAACAGTGAGGATCAGAAGGAGTTTGAGGTGGTCAGTCCCTCAGCTTGGAGAAGAGTTCAGTTCCATGGAGTTGAACTCTTCTCCAGGCTGAGGGACTGACCACCTCAAATACTTTTTCTCCAAGGTTGATGGACTGATTCATATCTTTATTTCATTACTACCGCTCCCTTTGTACTTGACTGAAGAAGCCTACTGTGTAGAGATAAAGACACCCAACAGTGTTATCTGACGTACGACGGCAATAGAAGACACGTTTTCGGATCTTTCCTGACTGACAATGTTGACCAGTATTACCTCCATGAGAGTCAGTATGCATCACCCACCCATAGCACACCCACCTGGCACACCCACTTGGTCCATCCACCTGGCACACCCACTTGGCTCAGTGCCACTCTAGAATTCCCGGGAAGGAGAGTACAGCTGGATCCTACCCAGGATCCCATGGAAGCCTGCGTCATACTAGTGTGACCTGAGCAGCACTATTATGTCCTGAGCAGCACTAGTGTGACCTGAGGCTCACTAGAGTGACCTGTACAACATCGGTGTGGCGTGTCCCACACTACACTAGTATGACCTGCACAACACCAAGTAATGTGACCTGCACAACACAAGCAGTGTGACCTGCACAACACCAAGCAGTGTGACCTGCTACAAAAGTAGATCAGTGAGACAGAAAGAAACAAATGCAGACACAAATTCTCTCCATAAAGCAAGCATAGAAACAGAGTAAAGAGCGCCAGTATATGGAGAGGGACCTACAGAGTGCTGTGACACCACTGAATACACCACACCCAGAGCTGGATTAAGATTTTGTTGGTCCAGGAGCTACAGGTACTGTGAGGCCTCTGGGCTACGTGTATTGTGAGGGACCCTGAGCTACAGGTACTGTTAGGAGAACCTGGGCTACAGGTACTGTGAGGAGTCCCTGGGCTACAGGTTCTGTGGGGGGGGTCCCTGGGCTACAGGTACTGTGAGGGACCCTGGGCTACAGGTACTGTGAGGGGCCCCTGGGCTACAGGTACTGTGAGGGGCCCCTGGGCTACAGGTATTTTGAGGCCCACAGTGATATTGTCAAAAGGAAAAAAAAATAATTCACAACGGTCAACAGTTGGGCTCACAGTACCTGTGAGGGGCCTCCACCAGCTGGAGGACCTCCAGCTGGTGAAGGCCCATGGGCTGCAGCCCTATACCTGAAGTATACCTGGAGAGGGGTTTAGGGGTCAGCACCCCAGCGGCTCGGTCTGTGACCAGGCATGGCCTGACCACAGCTAAGAGGCAACATAGTTCCAATCACTGTTGGCACTCCTTTAAAGGCGACGTAGATAGGAGGGAGAGATCAGATATCGAGTCGTAAAATATAGCGTAGTGTTGACGTAGTAGGTACAGGTCAGAGGACGGGTGGTGATGGAAGTACCCCGAAGTGGCTAGTTTACTGTGCACCTCGTAGCCGTCCTGTGGAGGGTAGTGGCTAGTTTATTGTGCACCTCGTAGCCGCCCTGTGGAGGGTAGTGGCTAGTTATTGTGCACCTCGTAGCCGTCCTGTGGAGGGTAGTGGCTAGTTTATTGTGCACCTCGTAGCCGTCCTGTGGAGGGTAGTGGTTTAGTTTATTGTGCACCTCGTAGCCGTCCTGTGGATAACACAATAGGCCAAGGAACTAGGCCTCATAAGGGTTAACAGGAATACATCTGCATTTATATCTACAGTTCACTTATCAGTTACAAGCAAATTTAGGAAATTTATATCTGGTATCTTATTTTCATTAATAAGATATCTTGACATGTCACATAGGCTATTTATACTGTCTCTATATTCCTCAATAAATGGACAATTAAAAACACAGTGCTGAAGATATTGACCATAGTGCTGGCTACAGATTTTGTATTTGGTCTGATCATCATTTGTGTGTCTGTAATAACATCAGTAGTACTTGTAACCAAGCCTAAGTCTGGCCATACAACATCAGTCAGTACTTGTAACCAAGCCTAAGTCTGGCCACTACAACATCAGTCAGTACTTGTAACCAAGCCTAAGTCTGGCCACTACAACATCAGTCAGTACTTGTAACCCAAGCCTAAGTCTGGCCACTACAACATCAGTCAGTACTTGTAACCAAGCCTAAGTCTGGCCACTACAACATCAGTCAGTACTTGTAACCAAGCCTAAGTCTGGCCACTACAACATCAGTCAGTACTTGTAACCAAGCCTAAGTCTGGCCACTACAACATCAGTCAGTACTTGTAACCAAGCCTAAGTCTGGCCACTACAACATCAGTCAGTACTTGTAACCAAGCCTAAGTCTGGCCACTACAACATCAGTCAGTGCTCACATTGCAAGTTGCTCCATAAATATACTTATCTGCGTTAATATTATCATAGTGGGTTTTTAGATTACTCAGGCTTCTAAATGTATTCCTATAACGTTTACCCTTCCCTTAATATTATTTATATGCTAAAGACATACAAAGTTATGTTCTACATTTTCATTCAGGATGCTTTCTCAGGTTGAAGGAGAATGTAAATTGAGAAGCCTAGTGGCGTCTGCAACAACAATCTCGAGGTACAAAAGGCTTGGCTAGTGGCGTCTGCAACAACAACAATCACGAGGAACTAGAGGCTAGCAAGCCTAATGGCGTCTGCAACTACAGTCTCGAGGTACAAAAGGCTTGGCTAGTGGCGTCTGCAACAACAATCACGAGGTACAAAAGGCTTGGCTAATGGGGTCTGCAACAATAACAGTCACGAATTACAAATGGCTTGGCTAGTGGCGTCTGCAACAACAACAATCTCGAGGTACAAAAGGCTTGGCTAGTGGCGTCTGCAACAACAATCACGAGGTACAAAAGGCTTGGCTAGTGGCGTCTGCAACAACAACAATCACGAGGTACAAAAGGCTTGGCTAGTGGCTTCTGCAACAACAACAATCACGAGGTACAAAAGGCTTGGCTAGTGGCGTCTGCAACAACAATCGCGAGACACAAGAGGCTGCCAAAATGCCACCAAACATCGACAAACACAAAACGTGCCAATAGTCTAAAGTAAATGAAGAAGAAAGCGAGATCTTTGAGCAGACAAACACCAGGAGGTCAGCACCTGGAGGCTGTGAGTGAGGCGCTGGAGGCTGTGAGTGAGGCGCTGGAGGCTGTGAGTGAGGCACCGGAGGCTGAGTGAGGCGCTGGAGGCTGTGAGTGAGGCGCTCAACGGCGCTCTCAAACACAGTAGATACCAAAATTATTATTTAACAATTGTTATAAATGACCATAATTTTTAAAGGGGTGGACCGGTAAGCCAGCGGAAGGCCTCGGTCAGATGACCAAAAGCTCCAAAGGCGGGTCATCATCTGACTAAGACCCGCGTCAGGAAACATTTGTCCTGTTTCCTGACGAACCTTACCTAACCTAACCTAACCAAAATTATTGCACTTTTTTTTATGTTCTTCAATACTGGGACCAGATTGTTTAGTGCTGGAGTCTTCATGATGTTGCTAAGTAACTAGTGGTTATTTGGTGTTACTAGTACACTAGTGTTACTTGGTGTTACTAGTACACTAGTGTTACTTGGTGTTACTAGTACACTAGTGTTACTTGGTGTTACTAGTACACTAGTGTTACTTGGTGTTACTAGTACACTAGTGTTACTTGGTGTTACTAATACACTAGTGTTACTTGGTGTTACTAGTACACTAGTGTTACTTGGTGTTACTAGTACACTAGTGTTACTTGGTGTTACTAGTACACTAGTGTTACTTGGTGTTACTAGTACACTTGTGTTACTTGGTGTTACTAGTACACTAGTGTTACTTGGTGTTACTAGTACACTAGTGTTACTTGGTGTTACTAGTACACTAGTGTTACTTGGTGTTACTAGTACATAGTGTTACTTGGTGTTACTAGTACACTAGTGTTACTTGGTGTTACTAGTACACTAGTGTTACTTGGTGTTACTAATACACTAGTGTTACTTTGGTGTTACTAGTACACTAGTGTTACTTGGTGTTACTAGTACACTAGTGTTACTTGGTGTTACTAGTACACTAGTGTTACTTGGTGTTACTAGTACACTAGTGTTACTTGGTGTTACTAGTACACTAGTGTTACTTGGTGTTACTAGTACACTAGTGTTACTTGGTGTTACTAGTACACTAGTGTTACTTGGTGTGTACTAGTACACTAGTGTTACTTGGTGTTACTAGTACACTAGTGTTACTTGGTGTTACTAGTACACTAGTGTTACTTGGTGTTACTAGTACACTAGTGTTACTTGGTGTACTAGTACACTTTGTGTTACTTGGTGTTACTAGTACACTAGTGTTACTTGGTGTTACTAGTACACTAGTGTTACTTGGTGTTACTAGTACACTAGTGTTACTTGGTGTACTAGTACACTAGTGTTACTTGGTGTTACTAGTACATCAGTAATAATACTGTTGCTACATCACTCTTACTGTTGCTACATCACTCTTACTGTTGCTACATCACTCTTACTGTTGCTACAACACTCTTACTGTTGCTACACCACTCTTACTGTTGCTACACCACTCTTACTGTTGCTACAACACTCTTACTGTTGCTACAACACTCTTACTGTTGCTACAACACTCTTACTGTTGCTACAACACTCTTACTGTTGCTACAACACTCTTACTGTTGCTACACCACTCTTACTGTTGCTACATCACTCTTACTGTGGTACAACACTCTTTACTGTTGCTACCCAAACTCTTACTGTTGCTACAACACTCTTACTGTTGCTACAACACTTTCTGTTGCTACAACACTCTTACTGTTGTTACACCACTCTTACTTTTGCTACATCACTCTTACTGTTGTAAAAACACTCTTATGTTGCTACACACTCTTACTGTTGCTACATCACTCTTACTGTTTCTTCACCACTCTTACTGTTGCTACACCACTCTTACAGTTGCTACATCACTCTTACTGTTGCTACACCACTCTTACTGTTGCTACACCATTCTTACTGTTGCTACATCACTCTTACTGCTGCTACACCATTCTTACTGTTGCTACAACACTCTTACTGTTGCTACACCATTCTTACTGTTGCTACAACACTCTTACTGTTGCTACACCACTCTTCGGGTTGCTCCCACCATTCTTACTGTTGCTACAACACTCTTACTGTTGCTACACCACTCTTACTGTTGCTACACCACTCTTACTGTTGCTACAACACTCTTACTGTTGCTACAACACTCTTACTGTTGCTACAAAACTCATACTGTTGCTACACCACTCTTACTGTTGCTACATCACTCTTACTGTTGCTACAACACTCTTACAGTTGCTACATCACTCTTACTGTTGCTACATCACTCTTACTGTTGCTACATCACTCTTACTGTTGCTACAACACTCTTACAGTTGCTACATCACTCTTACTGTTGCTACACCACTCTTACTGTTGCTACACCATT
>NC_069473.1:29106150-29108650 GCF_026875155.1 Cherax quadricarinatus | reverse complement strand
GGATGAACCCGGACCTTCACCCTGTGGAGTGAGGCTTTTGCCCAGGCACATGGCACGAGATTAACCCATAAAGGTTAACCCTGTGGGGTACGTGGGGAGGGTACTGTGGGGTAGTTGGGGGGTATGTGGGGTTGCGTTGGGAGGGTACTGTGGGGGTACGTGGGGGATTACTGGGTGGGAGGTGGGGGTAAGGGTACTCTTTGGGTACTTTGGGGAGGGGTACCGTGGGGAACGTGGGGAAGGTACTGTGGGATACGATGGGAGGGTTTCTGTTGGGTACGGCTGCTTTTAAATTATTAACAACAGATCTGGGCATGGTTGACGGTAGTCAATATCAGGGTACGTCATGGTGTAGGTGTCTGAACCACGACCTACCCAACCTTGCAACCTTGGAACTACCCTGTCATGCCTGCACCTTCCTTGCATCCAAGGGCCTTTCCTGCCTCCCGAACTACCTGCCATCCTTGACCCGCATTACCCTCGCTGGACCGCCCTGCCATCATTGGACTTGCCTGCCATCCCGGTCCTGCCGTCCATCCCTGGACCTGACCTGCCCTCCCTGGACCTGACTGCCACTTGGACCTGCCTGCCATCTCTGGACCTGCCCTTCCATCCCTGGACCTGCCCTTCCATCCCTGGACCTGCCCTTCCATCCTGGACCCGCCCTTCCATCCTGGACCCGCCTGTCCATCCCTGGACCTGCTGTCCATCCCTGGACCTGCCCCTTCCCTCCCTGGACCTGCCCGTCCATCCTGGACTGCCCTTTCATCCTGTACCTGCCCTTCCATCTCTGGACCTGCCCCCGCCATCCCTGGACCTGCCTTTCATGCCTGGACCTACCCCTTTCCCTCCCCGGACCTGCCCCTTTCCCTCCTGGACCCGCCCTTCCATCCCTGGACTGCAGTACATCCTGGACTGCTTGTCCATCCCTGGACTGCCCGTCCATACCCTGGGACCTGTACCAGCAACACTCTGGCTGGGAGAGAGAGAAAGAGAGAGGAGAGAGAGAGAGAGGAGAGAGAGAGAGGAGAGAGAGAGGAGAGAGGAGAGAGAGACAGGGGAGGGGGGAGGAGAGAGAGAGAGAGAGAGAGACAGACAGACAGACAGACAGACAGACAGACAGAGAGACAAAGACAGACAGAGAGAGAGGAGAGAGAGAAGAGGGAGAGGAGAGAGGAGAGAGAGAGAGAGAGGGGAGGAGCAGACAGACAGCAGACAGACAGAGAGAGAGACAAAGACAGACAGAGAGAGAGAGAGAGAGGGGAGAAGGGGAAAAGAGAGAGAGGAGAGAGAGGGGAGAGGAGGGAGAAAAGAGAGAGGAGAGGAGGAGAGAGAGAAAAAGAAGAGAGAGAAAGAGAAGAGGAGAGAGAAGAGAGAGAGTGAGAGAGAGAGAGAGAGAGAGAGAAGAGAGTGGAGAGAGGAGGAGGGAAGGAGAGAGAGAGGAGAGGATGAGAGAGAGAGGAGAGAGGAGAGAGGGGAGGGGGAGAGAGAGGAGAGAAAGAGAAAAGAGAGAGAAAGAGAGAGAGAGGGTCCTGCCCACACTACCCACTCATGTATCCGTTTAACTATTTTTAGTGGGGCAGGTAGTATTGGCTGGGGGGTGGCTCTTGGCAGTGTGTGGCATGGTCTGGGCACCAGTGCCAAGCCAGGGTTTTCCTCTATACTGCCTAATACGACACATTTATTCAATTTTTGTCAATTGTGCCGAGAATTGTGTGTACTGTCGCCACTGCAGTATATACTGTCGCTACTGCTGTGTGTACTGTCGCTACGACTGTGTGTACTGTGGCTACTGCTGTGTGTACTGTTGTTACTGCAGTATGTACTGTCGTATGCTATGTTTTAATGTTGTACTGCTGTGTGTACTGTCGCTACTGCAGTATGTACTGTCGCTACTGCTATGTGTACTGTGGCTACTGCAGTGTGTACTGTCGCTACTGCTATGTGTACTGTCGCTACGGCTGTGTGTACTGTGGCTACTGCTGTGTGTACTGTGGCTACTGCTGTGTGTACTGTCGCTACTGCAGAATGTACTGTCGCTACTGCTATGTGTACTGTTGCTACTGCTGTGTGTACTGTCGCTACTGCAGTATGTACTGTCGCTACTGCTATGTGTACTGTGGCTACTGCAGTGTGTACTGTCGCTACTGCTATGTGTACTGTCGCTACTGCTGTGTGTACTGTCGCTACTGCTATGTGTACTGTGGCTGCTAGTGTGTACTGTCGCTACTGCTGTGCGTACTGTAGCTACTGCTGTGTGTACTGTGGCTACTGCTGTGTGTACTGTCGTACTGCTGTTGTTTTTGTGGTACTCTGTGTGTATGTGGTTTGCTATGTGTCTTTGGTACTGCTGTGTGTATGTCGCTAGTGTGTGTATGTGGCTACTAATGTGGTATGTGGTTGCTGTGTGTATGTGGTAGTGTGTTACTGTGGCTATGCGTGTGTACTGTGCTATGTGTGTGTACTGTGGCTACTGTTGTGTGTACTGTTGCTACTGCTG
>NC_069473.1:29073626-29105650 GCF_026875155.1 Cherax quadricarinatus | reverse complement strand
AAATTTGGGTTTTATAAATATTTTAAAAATTTTTTTTTTAAATTAAGCTACTTTAAACATAAATGAAAATAAATTATGAGCCAAAACATAACATTCACACTATGTATAAAAACTATAGATTAAAAATATTTTTTTTTTTTTACTATTAGCCACTTGAACATCAAATTTAAAATATTGGGGAATGACTATATATGCACATTGTGTTTGCATCATGAATAGATAAAAACTGGAAAAAAAAACAATATATCAAAATCAAATTTTAAAAGTATGGAAAAAACCAACCACGAAAAATCAAGTAACTTTCTCTACAGCTAGCAGTAACAACATTAAGAAACTAAAAGTTTCCCAAAGAAAACCAGTTTTGGTTTACCTTCCTCATCAATGCCAGCAAGAATATTGGGACATAATATGGGAAAAATCTCCTCCAGTATAGCATTGTTGATAGCAGCTGGGCAACAGCTTAGTAGACATCATGTCGTGGTGTTCATGCGAGTACATCTAAAAGATGTCTAATTATTCAGTTCAAATCAATTTTAATGGGGGGTGGTTTTCAACTAAGGGCATTTTTCAAACAATTATTTACATTTGATGATGGTACGAAAAGATTCAACTTCATTTTACATTTTGCTGAAGTTTTTATGTATTGTACAAGAACAAATAATTTGGTTAACCCATGAAATTTTTAAAAACTATAGAGTACATGCCTGCTACTTCAAAATTAGAAAGGCACATATTTTGTGCAAAAATCTAAAATATGCAGGTTTCACACCAACACACTTCAAATTATAAAATTATAGAAATGGAACATGGCATTTATTGTATATATACCTCATTATTGGTCCTTCCACCTGAAAAGATATTTGCTAATGATAACCAAAAAAAACTTCCTTATCATCTCCCCTGATATCCAATTATTCTAACAAAGCTGGCTGTACAATCCTATAAACCAGTAACTGCCTTGTTACTGTCTAAATATACCCCCTCAAACTATAAGAGAGCAAGTTTCATGAAGGGACCAGGAGTGCTAACGTTTGAAGCCATGTATCACCCGAGCAAAGTCCACCGGTAAGTCTGGCTGTAACACTTTGTTGAGAGTGAGCACATCTGCCCCGCAGCCTGATGAAGCCATCATGGTCTTTGGTGTCAGTGGAAACACTTTATCCTGCTCACGGGAGAAAATGTTGAACCCTCGAGATAAACGGGTACGCTGGCAATCATCACAAAGTCATACCACAATGGCCACAGATGTGCTGTACAAGAGTATAGAAATAAGGGTAAAACAAAGTGAAATGCCATCACTTGTTATTGAAAACAAAATGCAATTATGAGGTAAGGTAAGTTGCAAATGGTAAACATTGTATGGTCAAGATCTAATTATGCACAGGGTTTTGCCCCAAACTGTGATAATACATGGATACTGAATTTTAAAAGATAAAAATTTTATACATCATCTGGACTTAAGTTATAAAAAGCTGTGTAACAACACATTTTAAAGGGGTTCCCTAGGCTGGGGTTGGAAACTATTGTGATTTCATACAAAATTAGACAGATTGTATAACTTTGATATACCTTTTGATAATTCTGATTTTTCTACTACTGGAGCCCAACCAGGTCCAGGCTAAACTGGTACTACCCTAGTCACCCAGGCTGTTACTGCTGGTGGCCTGCTGCCCCACACATCTATCACAGCCTGGTTGATCTGGCAACTGATGAAGATTCTTGTCCAGTTTCCTCTTAAAAACTTCTACATTTGTCCTAGCAGTTTTTTTTGATACTTCTGGTAAGAATTTTAAATAATCTGGGCCATGGATGTTAGTAGTGTTCCCTTGTGTCCACTGCACCCGTCCTTTTCACTGGTGTAATATGCACTTCTTCCTACATCTCTCGCTACAGTATGTTATGGCGGTGTGCAGATTTTGGCCAGGTCCTCAATTATTATTATTGTTATGGGGAGCACTAAATATGTAGGGATTATAATGGCTGTGAGGTGGGGGGGGGGGGGATGAAAGGCATGCAGCTTAATTCAGGATATTGGAGGACAGACCAATTCCCTAAATCATAACCCCTCACCAGCATCAAGGGAAACCCCCCTGAGGGTACACCATGCCCTCAAGTACTTTCCAAGTACATATATTTTTCATGACACTCTCCTCTGCACCAGTGAGTACAATTTAAGAATATGGCATTCTCAGTAATTTCAATGCTTTATTGGCTCTATGCAGGCCATAAACAATCTCTGCATTTGTTCCAGCTCTGATATTTCTGCTCTGAACAGGGCCAGGAAGCACTAGTGTTTGAAAAGTGTCACCAATGACATTATTCCCTTGTTTTTAAGGTTCTCATTACTCACCCTGTCATCCTCCTGGCTGTGACGACCTTGTCTTATTGTGTTCTTGGGGACAGAAAGGTCAGCTGACATAATTATTTCAAGTCTTTCATGTGTTCCTTTTGTTCTATTTTGACAATCCTCTTGTTTTGAAATACAGTGTTTCCTTTTGCATTTTTCATTCTTTCCATACCTAAGCAGCTGGAACTTATCACCAATGAACATCGTGTTCATTGTTCTCTGCTGCCCACTGGAAAGAAACTGTTTAATTTCTTCCTGAAAATTTATCAGAGTCATCTACTGAAGTGACTTTCAGCACATCTTAGTGTCACTGCAAATGATACAAAACTGTGATGGGTGTTATCAGTCTCTACTACGAGGATGAGAAACAGCAGAGGTGACAGGCCCGGGCCTTTTCCCCTGCGATGCTGGATTTTGCTCATTTTTACTACTTTTTGTGTTGTGTATGTGTGTGTGTGTGTGTTAGAACCCAAAAAATCCATCTCCCCTACCTTCCGTGCAATGCCTACGGCCCTCATTTTGTGTGCAATAAACCACATAATCACATCTGTCAAACATTTTTTGCAAAATCTGTGTATATCAATCTATTTTGGATTGTCTTCCAACACCTCTATTTCTGTCATAGTGGTTCAGAGCTGTGATAAGAAAGATCGCCCGTGCTCTAAAACCATGCTGGGTTGGGTTATGCCTATTGTGCTGCCCATGGGAAAATTTTTAATCTGAAATCTCATCACTCTTACGAAGATTTTTACGACAGGGAAAGTTAAGGCTACTGGTCTAATTTTTAACTAGTGCTCTACTACCTCATTTATGTAAAGGAGTTATGTCTGCACTCTTAAAGTCTCCAGTATTTCACCTACATCTAGGTTCTTTCTCCAAAGAATAAATGAGGCTCTTAGTAATGATACTTTTCACTTTTTCATAACTAGGGCTTTCCATGAATATAGTCCCATGCTGAGTGGCCATGATTTCAGTTTTTTTTTTTTTAATTTATTGGATTAATACTCTGACAGTCGTACGACCTTCCCTGGAGTGAAAAATGCTCTTGCATTCTCTAGCATGCTGTCAATTGGCGAGTTGCTGAACACCAACTCACTCTTCTTTAAGAATTTCACTCATTTCCCATTCACTGTTAATATACGAATCTCCTTTAAATTATGGTCGAACTCTACTGGCAGTTCATAGCTTGGATTTTTGCATATGAATAAAAATACTTTGGATTTTTAGCAATATCCGGATTCCAGGGATGGCACCAAGGTGGGGCTTTGTCTCCCCAGAATTTCCTTAATCCCAAATAAGAATTATGAGAAGGGCTAAACCCCCAAAAGGGTCTTGCTGAAATGCCACTGCACAAAATTTAAAGGATTTCTTTGTACCTACTATTTTACTCGTGTACCTTACATTATCTGTATTCTTAAAGAAACAAAAACTTTATCATTAGATCGTCTTTATCATAGTAATAATAACCACCTTTTTCCCCCACCCCTATAAAAAAAATTATGGACAACCCCCTGGGGTTGGGTTGGCTGCTAATTAAATGAGCAAAATGTTTAATTTTTGAAAAATTGGAATTTTATGGTTTTACTGTAGTAAAAAGACAAAGTTGGCCGATCTCCCCCCGCCATTATTAGGTAAGGGTGAATGATGCTTCCGGGGATCCCGCTTTGTAGTCCCCCACTCACATACTCTAATGCCATTTTCGAGAAAAATTTAAATCGCCTAAAATTCCCGTCAAGTGTGTGGGTAAGTGTTGTGAGCATCAGGTGTGGGGTTAAAAAGGGCCCGTCATCTTCAACACCTCGATTTTCACCCCATAAATGTCCGTTCCCTTTACGCCACTCAAACCCTTTAACAAAACTATATAATATTATACCCCGTGAGATAAACATCACTTTACCAAAAACCTATTTTTAAAAACCCATTTTTAAGACTTAAATTTTACTTTTAATTTAAATTAGTCCTGAGAAAAATTAATAACTGAAGTCGTTTATTTTTGAAAAACAAGGGTCGACGCTTTACATGTAAATTTTAACAAAAATTTAAAAATACAACACAAATACAGTTTATGTACAGCTTAATATACACATTATATTATTATTAAAAAAATTACTATGTCTGAGAATTGCATTTAATGTTTTTTTAGCAGAAGAAACAAAGCAAACTTCACATACTTAAAAAAATTTCATTCATTGAAGGAGCACTTTAAATTTTAGCAGTTTTTATTGTGTTTTTTGGGGCAAAATTCTAAACCCGTATAGCTTTTTTTTAAAAAAAAAAAAAGCGGGGGCGGCTCGATGCCCTAATAATTTTATTCAGATATCAAATACAGTTACAAAATTTTATAATAACACATACGTACCCAATCAGCCGTCTCACATTATACTATTCACAATCTTCCCTTCCTCCCTATGCAAATTTGTGCCTGGGATCAACCAGCAACTCCCAAAGCCAATAATAACCCCAACAGAAAGCCGCAGAAAGAATAATCACGCAACCAATGTAAGACACACAAAAACCCACTTTTCAAAACCCAAAAAAACCTTCGGTTGGGTTTAATTAAGGTTGTCAGGAAACTGACAAGTGTTTCCTGCGAGGGTCTTAGATGAGACCCGCCTTTGGAGCTGGGTTCCGTTTCCCCCCCGAAAATAAAGGTATTAAAAACCCAAATTTTTATACCAAGCCACTCAAAGTACGAACGCACCCTACTATTGTGTAATCTACATTTTCAGAACCAAAACTCTAAATTTTTAAACCCCCAACTAAAAAAATTTCTTTAAGTTGCAACCACCCAAGACACACACCAACACAAAAAAACTCTATGACATTCCCCGTGCACTAAACCCCCAAAAAATTTTTGACAAAAACCCCCAGAACTGAACCCGCAAAAACTTAAAAACCGAAAAAATCCCCCCTTTTCAAAAACCCCCAAAAAAACCCTCCCCCACCAAAACCCCAAAAAATTTTTAAAAAAAATGAAAACCACCCAATGTCTTTTTTTTTTATTATCCATCCCAAAAAAAAAACAAATTATTTTTCCCCCAAATTTTCCCCCCCCCCAAACTTTAAAGAATTTTAAAACTTTTAAAATTTTTTATATTTTTCCAAAAAAAATTTTTTAAAAGAAATTCCATATTTTTTTAAAAAAAATTTTTTCGGGAAAAGGAAGGGGTTTGGGTAAGAAAATCCCCTTTTTTTTGAATTTAGAACCGCCTTTAAAAAGGAAGATTTTGTTAAGGGAAAATTGGGGGAATTAAAACGTTTGAGTAAAATTTGCTAACTTTATAAGGCATGGGGCAAGAACTAGGAACCCGATAACGTAGGAACTCGGTAGTGTTATTTTTAAAAACAAAAGGGTTTTTTCAGTAGAAAATTTTTCTAGTAAATCTTTTTTTTTTAAATTTAAATTTAAATTAAAAATTTATAACCCAAAAATTATATATTTTCCCAAAAATTTTTATTTTTAATTTTTTTGTAATTAAAAGGGAAAATTGTGGGAAGACGGGTTAATGTAAAAATTAAAATTTTTTATTTCTGTTATTACTAGTACATTAAAATAAATCAATTTTTAAAACATTTTTTAAAATTTTAAATTGCATTAAATTTAAAGTTAATCCTAAGTTTCCGGGGCCGTGGCTTTAAAACTCCCCTTTCACACACGGGGGCCCGGGTTCGATTCCCGGCGGGTGGAAACATTACACGTTTCCCTTTCACTTGTTGTCCTGTTCACCCTTTGCAAACAAATAGGGCCCCGGGTGTTGTCGACGGTGTGGGTCCATCCTGGGGACAAGATTTAAAGGGCCCCAATGGAAAAAAATTAGACAGTGCCGATGACCTGACTTTCTTGGGTTATCCTGGGTGGGTAACCCTCCTGGGTTAAAAATCCGAACGAAATCTTATCTTATCTTATCTTACCTAAGATACTCCTCCACTATGGTTTTAATACAATGTTATCATGCCAAAACAAATCGAATCCCATTACTAAATCTACCTTCGAACGCAGGCTAGGGAGAGATGCATGATAATATACACTTGGAAGGTCCTGGAGGGATTGGTACCAAACCTGCACACGAAAATCACTCCATATGAAAGCAAAAGACTCGGCAGGAGATGCAACATTCCCCCGATGAAAAGCAGGGGCGCCACGAGTACATTGAGAGACAACACAATAAGTGTCCGGGGCCCAAGACTGTTCAATTGCCTCCCAGCATACATAAGGGGGATTACCAATAGACCCCTAGCTGTCTTCAAGAAGGCACTGGACAGGCACCTAAGTCAGTACCTGACCAACCGGGCTGTGGTTCGTACGTCAGCTTGCGTGCGGCCAGCAGTAACAGCCTGGTTGATCAAACTCTGATCCACCATGAGGTTGGTCTCAGACCGGGCCGCGGGGAGTTTGACCCCCGAAACCCTCTCCAGGTAAACCATTTGTACTATTTTAAGCTAATTATGTTTGTACCTGAGAATGTATCTAATTATGTACCTAATAAATGTTCAAATATGACCTATATCAAAATAGCGTAATGACTCAGTATAAGTCTGCCCGAACTGCCTAGGCACGATAGTGGCCATCTTTGTAATTAAAATCTTATAACATGTAACCACACATTGTAAGCTTTACAAGGAAATAACTATTGTATTTGTATATGTAGAGTATATGTATATGTGAGACCTGGAATGGGAAGTACAATGCCTGCACTTTAAAGGAGGGTTTGGGATATTGGCAGTTTGGAGGAATATGTTGTGTATCTTTATACGTATATGCTTCTAAGCTGTTTGTATTCTGAGCACCTCTGCTAAGACAGTGATAATGTGTGAGTGTGGTGAAAGTGTTAAATGATGATGAAAGTATTTTCTTTTTGGGGATTTTCTTTCTTTTTTGGGTCACCCTGCCTCGGTGGGAGACGGCCGACTTGTTGAAAAAAAAAATATGTAGAGAACCTAGGATAACCCAAGAAAGTCAGACCAGTGAATTATGTGAATTATGTGAATGTGAATGTGAAATTTCGATTGGGGTCCTTCATGGCGACTTCGTACTTGACTGAAGAAGGTGTAGATCAGTTGACATTTTAAGCATGTGGTGGGCTGGCAGCAACCAGCGTGGTGGTAAGTGTTCTGGTGGTACCAACAGTACTCACTCACTAATGTGTTGTTAATGGTACAGTGACGTGTTGGTGTCATGTTCATGAGTTATAACTACGAAGTTTTTTTTTTTATATTTATTTAAAACCAATACAGTTTAACATAAAAATAAAAGAAACAGTATGGAACCTAATCAAATTAACTGACAAACGGATTGTACTTACATGCTCGCAAGATATTACAACAAAAACTTACATCAAGAACATAACTAAAAACAAAATTACATGTCACAGGGTCATGAATTGTACATATATACAAAACCTTGCATATATATAAATTGTACATATAAATGACATCTGACAAAGGTTCAATACACTTGAACATAAAATATACAAAGAAGTTATATCAGTTAAATCCCATCCTTCACATTAATCAAAAAACCAAAACCTAACATCATAATCTGACTAGATAATCAACATACTTATCCCTAACAATACAGCTGAACATATCCCAACATACAAATAAACAGAAAAGAATACAGCTTAGAACACAATAACAAGCTCTATACTGTTACAATACACCCATATAAAACTTTCAGACAAATGGACTACGTC
The DNA here is from genome assembly GCF_026875155.1 of Cherax quadricarinatus. Classification (NCBI taxonomy): domain Eukaryota; kingdom Metazoa; phylum Arthropoda; class Malacostraca; order Decapoda; family Parastacidae; genus Cherax; species Cherax quadricarinatus. Next base: position 29,097,610 of record NC_069473.1, on the reverse strand, counting down.
ACTAAACTGTCTAGATATGTCTGTATACCATACAGACTAAAACTTAACATCAAGAACTTGCATGAACACCAAACCGGTATCAGGGTACAGACCATAATTATAAACTTTAAAAAGAATCAATCATGCGTATATAAGTATTACATAACGTCTGACCCATGACAAAGGCTCAATACAATAGAAAGAGATATATATTTATATATATACACATACACACCCACACACCCACACCCACATCCACACACACACCCACACGTACACAAAAATTTTCACAAAATCACATTAATCATATGCACTGTATGCACAATGCAAAACAGGATATAAGTATCTCTCATCGTGCAAAAACCCAGCACGTAACATAAATACAAACTAAAACACACTGCATGTCGCAAATAACTTATTTTTCAAGAATCATGTTATACAAGACTGATACACATCATAATTATACATAAAAAATCTACTATATTATACCTACATTCTGAAAAGTGTTATATCTACCATAACGAGACCTTGAGCTCTACATCCACACTTGGATGCCATAAAGTCCCAATGAAAACCAGGAAACCATTCCAAACCCACATTCACAACACTCTCACGACCCCCCCCCCCCAGGGAGGCGAGCCCGCTGTTGCCCCTGACTCCCTCCAACCTATGAAAACCCCTTCATTCACTCATATCCAATCACAGATTACGAGAATCCCTAACGTTAGCATTCTATACCCCTCTGAGAAAGCCTGATCCCACCTCTCCCATACAAATCTCTGTTTACGACACCTCGTACTATAGAACGTTACCGCAAGAACCTTTCTTCTCTCCTCACTATCCCCTCTCCCCCTCATCACCCACGACATATATATATAATCTACCATGATATAATCTAAAGCTCTTATGACACCCTCGTCTAAACCCACCATATCTAGGACTTAGAGCACGCAAAACCGACACCCCACGGCCCCCCACCCTCTGTACCAACCTACTTAACCAGCACCTAACCTCCTCTAGCCTTCACAAAAGTAAACTACATGGAACGCTGTCTCATCCCTCCACAGATACCACACCCCCCACCCTCTACAACCTGTCTGTTTCGTAATATCTCACCAGACGGAAGGATCCCATGCAGAAAACGAAACATCACCTCACGCGCCGAGGTTTTAACTTCAATTTACTAAATCTAAACCAAATACTCTTCCACGCATACATGGGGAACAAACCCTCAACTGGGACAACGCACCTACCTACAAGTAACCTACACAAAACCCTTATAACGAACCTTTCTCAGTTCCTAACCAACATAACAGCCCTCAAAACTATTTCACATTCCCTCAACTCCATTCCTCGATACCACATACCCAGCCTGTCGTGTATCCTTCCCAAACGCCCCGCGTTCACACCCTCAACGCAACACTTCCCATTTAATGAACACACATTTAGCCCTCCGTCTCAAATCCAACAATCCCAACCCACCCTGACTTACAGGTAACATTACAACCTCCCTCCGCCCTCCAAATCCAACACACGTGAACCCAATAAAAATTTGTACACCCGTCTTAGTATCCCCGCAATCGCTGTCCCTGTAATTGGGAACACAGCTGCAACATACCAAACCTTACTATACAATAAAAGTTCACGACTATCACTCGCTGTATCAGAGTTAGGTGCTGGGGTCTCAGAACACCTAGAACGCCCCACGATCCTTTCCAATAACCTATCCGAATTTTCCTCCCGCGCCGCAACCATGTCATCCCTATAAATAATACCACAAATCTTTAAAGACACTGCCCATTCTTTAACAACATTACATCTCCCCCCCACACCCCCCACCCAAGAACCCAACCCCATGCACCTTGACTTCGCACTATTTACCTGCATACCCGTGGCACTTCCAAATAATTGCACCACCTCGTCCAACACTCTCATTACATCCCTGCACGAAAGAGAACAGTGGTGTCGTCAACATATCCAATTAACCCCGGCCAGGCCCTCCCACCCCCCACACTTCCCGCACAAGGCGTACATAAGCTACGGTCAACCATTCTATAAAAGGGGTCCTGGAAACACGCAAACAATATTTGGGACATGGGGCATCCCTGTCTAAGGCCTCTTCCCATTGAATTTCCCTCCCCATACACCCATTAATCTGTATCCTCATTTCGCCCCCTTGTACAACGTATTTACCCACTCGACTATTTCTTCCCCAAAACCCTGTCTCCTAAGTATAACCTGCAAAGCTCCCCTTTCCACTCTATCATATGCTCCCTGCCAGTCTAGAGCCAACAAAGCCGCCCCTCCACCCCCACCCTTAGCTTCCACAAAACTTCTCAGTATCCCATGTCCTTCAATCATCGACCTTCCCGCAACCTGAACTGAGATTTTGACACCACCCTCTCCACTACACATTTAACCTATTACCTAAAATTTTTGCAAACACCTTATAGTCTGCACACATCAGTGATATGGCTCGTACTCCCGAAGGGTGGGCTGCCCCTTGACCTTCGGGACCAGCACTACTACTGCTGTTTCCTGCTTCTCCCCCAACTTACCCTTCTCCTTCATACTATTAAATAACCTAACTATAAATTCCTTTATCAACGCCCAATGTTGCAAATAAAATTCTACCGGGAGACCATCAATACCGGGAGCTTTCCCCTTCCTCATTCCCCTTAACGCATTCTCTATTTCCTCTGGCCGTAATCGTCCCACCTAAAGCCTTTCGATCACTATTTCCTAAATTACACGTCACATACGTACACACCTTGTCCAATGCCCTGTCACCCACCCCCCCACTGTTCCAGTATTTCTCGTACCAAGCCTCCGCATACGCACACATCCCCTTCGTGGTTCGTATCTCCTGCCCTACTCTATAATTCCCAACCATCTCCGTTACCTCTAAACCTGGTATAGCCGTCAGCGCCTGCCTTTGCTTTTGATGCCGCAAAACACACGCTGACGGCTTGTCGCCCCAAAGCACTTCCTCCACCCCTGCCTGCATCCTTACAGCTTGAAACCTTTCATTTTGCAACACCCTCAACCTCCCCTTTATTTCAGCTATTTCATCCATAGGAAAATTATTCCCACCCACCCCCCTCCCATAGCAACCTCTTAACCTATCCTCTAAATAGTTAGCCAGTCCATATTTTAAATTATTAATACGTTTTCCTTCTCTCACATAAAACTTTCTAATCCTTCCCTTTGCGACACTATCCCACCATGTCACAATGTCATCCACTCCCTGTTCTTCCACACTAAGCTCCCTCCATAGGACTGAAAACCCCTCCAACCCCTCCTCATCTCCTAACACACTTATATTTAATTTCAATAACTTCTATATATGTCCGCGAGCGTCCCCCACCCCCACCTCCACCACCACATGCCCTATGATCTGACATTGTAGCTCAACAGTACTGAAAGATTTCACGTTCACTCCCTAGAGAAAGGTACACTCTATCTAGTCTCGCAGCATAACCACTCTAACAAACGTATATTCAGTCTCCACACACCGCTCCCCCAAAGGCATCACATAACCTAACATCCCTTAATAAATCCCTAAGAGCCACAGACATATATCCAGCTCCTCTTGGGTCCACATCAGCCACCCTGATTACACTATTCCAGTCCCCACCAACTATCGCCACCTCTGGCAGTGCACTTAAGAAAAACACAAGATCCTCACACACAAAATCATTCTTTACCTTTTATGTTATTTTCTGCCGCGCATACACACTCACAAAAGACACACGCTTACCCATCCACCACCCATCCACACGCAACACCCTCCCTCCCCTCCTCCCTCGCTTCTCTGCAAAAACAAACGGGCTCGTCTCCCTTATTAAAATTCCCACACCACCTTTTAGACGGGGAGATGGCAGGGTAACTACCCGAAATCCTGCCACCTCCAACACCCTACCCTCTTTGAAATTGTGCTCCTGCAGGAACACAACATCCACTCTAGATTTATTCAGAAAATTACGAAACCAATCTCTCTTCATACCGCTACATAACCCATTAACATTTACAGACATACACCTAAGGCCTATTAAAGTTTCCACCCCTGCTTCCTCTCATCACTCTTTACAACTCCAGAGCTTGAATTTACGTTCAACACCTTCAGAGTGCTCTCTTTCCCTCCCCCTTCTTCCGGTGCCTCCTATCATGGCTACCACCACCTACACCACTACCTTCACACTTCACCTCAGTCTTTTTCCCAGGCCTTTGTGCAGGCGTAAGGACGTCATCAGAATCTGATGTTGCCGCCCTCTTTCTCGTGACAGTCATGTTACACATATCTTGATCAGATGTTACCTCTCGATGAACCTCCACCTCCACCTGAGAATGGTTGTAATGAGTCAATGGATGACTCCAAACCACCATCACGTCCCAAATTATCATGTCTCAGACTTTCTGGAAGCGACGATTCTCCAAGGACACCACGCTCAGATGTAACATCCCTCTCTGGTGGTGACAACGTCTTCAACACCTCCACCAATTCCTCCTCAATCTCAAGAACCTTCTCTTGTACTTGCTGCTCCTCCTTATCCACAGGAGACGACACCTGATCAGGCAGTTGGTGGGCGGGACTCCAACTCACCACCAGTCCTGTGTGCCCGATCCACTATCTCGCTCCACAAAACACCACGCCCTCCATCCGATGTTTGTCCCTCACCTGCCACCTTTGAAGCAGGGGCTGCGACGTCCACCACAGGTCCAGGCACATGTCTTCGCTTGTCACAGGTCGCCGCTATGTGATCATACTCACCACATAGGCGGCACGTACGTCGTTGTCCTGGGTACATTACCATTACCTGCGTCCTGAAATCTTGTAGGTACACATAGGATGGTATTTGGTGCCTCAAAGTCATTTTGAGGTTGAAAGAACCCTCTGGAAAACCAGCATAGGCTCCTGCCGCCCACGTACCATGTTGAGCATAATGCACCGTCCCATACTTCTCAAAACTTTCCTTATATCTGCCTCGTCCGCCTCAAAGGGAACGTTGCGTAACTTGATCCACGTATAATACCGTGAAACATCTATCATTCTTACAGTGACAGCTGGTGTGACGTTAAGACTCACGTCCTGAAACCTGGTGATTAACGATTCATAAAACCGTTGCTGATAGCAGTTTGACGAAAATTCGTTGTCCTCCGTTCAATGCTACACCATACAAGTCACTATCTTGTACTCCATAAGTCTCCCCGTATGATCTTTGGCAATAAGACTTGCGCAGAACTGGTCGTTATCGTTCCTTTAAGTAGCTCGATGCCTACAGTATTTATCCTTCGTCTCAGACTAACCGCCATCTTGACGATCACAGTGCACCTAAGTTGTTAGCCGAGGTGTGACAGCACCACTTCACACCACTGCAGCCAGGTAACTGACAAGGGCGCTCGCCTACAACACAGCAGAGGGTGTGCAGAGCACTACCGCACACTACCTAGTGGTCAGGCAGCGAATGACTACGAAGTTAGTATGGAACTGTTGTAACAGCCAGTGGTGACTCCTGCATGCATAAAATGGATTGTTACCAGCCATAATCAGAGTAACTGGAGAGGAAATTTTGTTCTTCGTGGTATGTTGTTGAATAGATTGAAGGAGTTATAAGTCCAGACAACCCTACGAGAGATGGGCAAATCATTATCGTTGATGGTAAGATTAATAAAATATCATGACACTGTATTTACACTTTACGCACCGGGTAAATGAGATATAACTTGGTAAATTACCAGAGTAGTGATAAGATATTAAGTCGTTTAGAGTGCATACTCAAAGTGTATTGTGTAGAGAATTATACCTATGATAATATTGTAAAATATGAAATTATTAGTTTCGTGACCTGTGTAAGTTAGCATAATATTTTTTATGCACCTCATACCCATTTTGTTGACGGTAGTCAAAATATTAAGGACCTAAAGTCAGTACTTGACCAGCCGGGCTGTGGTTCATCAGTTGGATTGCGTGCGGTCAGCAGTAACAACCTGGTTGATCAAGCCTTGATCCACCGTGAGGCCTGGTTGTGGATTGGGCTGCGGAGGCGTTGACCCCAGGGCCGGATTTATAAGGGGGCAAAAGGGGCAACTGCCCTGCGCCTCCCCTGCCGGAAGGACCCCCAGACGAACGACTTCATAACAAAATGTAATAATAAAAAAATTGTTTAATAAAAGGAATTGACAAATAAAGTGTGCGTGTGTGTGGGGAGCATCAGAAAATAGAAACAAAGGGTGCCCCCCCCATCCCCTCTCCCTTTGAATAACTTGACTATTTCTGGTTAGCATCAGTTTAGAGGTAAATGACCAGACCATGAGATCAGAGGTGACCAGGTTACACACGTGTGTGTGTATGTGAGGTAGCTATTGCGTGTATGTGTTTTGATTGGCTATGTCGACCTCGGAAGGGCTATTTCTGGTTAGTGTCAGTGTAGAGGTCAATGACCAATGAGTTAATTGGTGGCCTGGGGCTATATATGTGTCTGTATTCGTCAACTGCTTTTAGTGCTAAGCAATGGTGTGGGGCAGTGGTGTCGGTGTTTTAGATCTGTGTGTTGCTCACAAAGGTTTGCCATATATCATCGTTTTGCAGTTACATCTTACACACGCATACAAATCCACACACACACACAGGGCCAGGAGCTATGATTCCACCCCTGCATCCACAACTAGGTGAGTACACACAATTATATATATACAGTGGTCCCCCGCTTTTCGTAGTTCCCGGCAATTGTAAAATTCGCCAATCATAGAGGTATTTTCGTATAAACATGGACTCGCTTTTCATAGGTTGACTCGCGAGTCGTAGTTCGTCCGGGACGCATACCCACGGCGTGAGCCAGGGCGGCAGCCAGTCTGGCATTGTTTACCAGTGAGCGAAGGTCACCTCACGTGCTCCAGCGAAATATTTCATAATATTCCATTTATTTTAGTGCTTGCAAGTACTAAATAAGCTACCATGGCTCCAAAGAAAGCTCCTAGTGCCAACCCTGTGGTAAAGAAGGTGAGAAATACGATTGAATTTAAGAAAACCATCATTGAACAATATGAAAGTGGTACAAGTGTGGCTGAACTGTCCCAGGATGTATAAGAAACCCTACACAACCTTATGTTCCATAGTGGCCAAGAAAAATGAAATAAAGGATGCTGTTGTTGCAAAGGGAGTAACTATGCTGACAAAAATGAGATCACCAGTACTGGAAGAGGTTGAGAAGTTATTATTGGTGTGGATAAATGAGAAACAATTAGCAGGAGATACTCTTATGACTTCGTTTATTTGTGAAAAAGCTAGGCAGTTCCATGAAGATTTGTAAAGAAATTGCCTGCAAATAGTGGTGAAGTGAGTGAATTTAAGGCCAGCAAAGGCTGGTTTGAGAGATTTAAGAACCATACTGGCATACACAGTGTGGTAAGGCATGGTGAGTGTGAGGGAAAAGTTCAATAGATAGGAGTAGCGATGGAGTATATAGTAACAATAGTTTCACTGCCGGTTACTTGTTAAGGTAGGGTAAGTCAAGCTCCCGCTATTCCCGCCTTTTTTCCCCCTCCCCGAAAGTGATAGTTTGACTGCTGGCTGCTTGTTAAGGTAGGGTCAGTCTAGCTCCCGCTATCCCTTCCCCTCCTTCTTCCCCCCCCCCAAAAGGTGACGTGTGGGGCTCCGGTCCAAACAGTAATCACTAGACTCACAGCTCCCAGCACTACTGTAAGTACATGCCTGCCTTGTATTCTAGTGGATTTATTGGTTAAAAGCTTCACTTTTGACCAATAATAAACTTAGTCCTTTCAGTCTTGCTCTAAGTTGACTGTTGTAATAATCACCACATCTTTTAGGTATTGTACTTATCATGGAGAGTGATTTCTTAAGCAGTAGGTAACCTGTCTATCTTTCCAGCTTGGATGACAGAGAGGGTCACCTGCCAATCAATGAGCAGAACTGATGGAGATGGACTAACATCCTGAGACTTCCCCTTTTTGGATTTAATTACCTGTGCACGTGTATGAAATTGCAGGACGTAACCCCTCATCATTGCAGCGGTAAAGAACCTGCTTTCCTGTCATCGGGATAGAATACGCAAGGCTATACTGTGAAGAACGAACTGGTGGGTTGTAACCAACACCTGCGACCCCCTTCCCCATCATCAGCAACTGCTACGATTTCAACAACACTCAGTGTCACCAACACCAGACACCCCTATATATATTAGCGTTGAATTCAGTTATCATTTATATTTTTCATTTTTCATTTTCTTTAATGTAGGATTAATATTTCATATTTAAGTGTTTTATATTTTCTATATAAAGTGTTTATGTTTGCCTGTTATTATTTCTTTTTCTATTCACTAATTTTCCTGAGGAGGAGCTAGCCTTGGTAATTATGTGTAGTAGTGACTATACTCTATATGACCAAAATACTCTAGCTATATACTTATCCAAGCTTCCCACCACTACAGATATCAGTACTAGAACTCAACACATAACTCAGGATATAAATAACCATAATTTAAACCTAGAAGATGATTGATCACATTGACCCTGATCTAAACCTCCATAATCTGACACCCAGTCAAAACCTATTGGAAAGTAACTGCCTTTATTACACAGCATCACAAGCCAGCACTATCCTAAACAATGCTAAAAGCCTATCAGTACTTAACTACAACATTAGGTCCTTAAGCAAACACTATGATGACCTCCTGGCACTCCTTGAATCACTAAAGACACCCTTCTCTTGCATTATTCTTACTGAGACCTGGCTTAAGCAAGACACAATAGATATCTACCCTCTACCAGGATACACAGCAATTCACAACTGCAGACCAAACCAAGTTGGGGGTGGTATTACAATCTATTACTCTAACCAATTATCTTGTATTAGCACCACTTGCTTTAGTGATGAATATGGGGAATACATTTTTGCTAATTTTACTGTAAAAAACCTTAAGACACCTATAACAATCGTGCCATTTACCGGATACCTCACACAAACATCCCAAATTTCAGTGAGAAATTAAAGTCACTAATAACAAACAGACAAATGAATAAGCACCACCTTCTCTTAGCTGGAGACGTCAACATCAACCTTGGCTTACTAGATGATCAGCCTGTAACTGATTTCATCAACAATATGAACAACACACTTCTCATACCAACAATAACTAAACAACCAGGCTCACTGAGACAAGTGCAACCATAATAGACCACATATGGACCAATATACTAGCCCCCCTTAAATCAGGGATAATCACAGATAGCACTACAGACCACTACCCTACCTTCCTCCTGACAAACATTAATAAACCACCACTTGAATACAACAAAGTCTCATTTAGACTCCATGACGAGGCCTCCATAAGGAAGTTCACAACTGACCTAGAGATTGTTGACTGGCCTACAGAATTCTCCAAGGCCAATGGTATTGATGACTGGACAGACATTTTTCTTAACAAATTACTTAGACTATACAACAAACATTGTCCTATAAAAACGAAACATATCACAAACAAACGGCTTGGTTGCCCATGGCCAACCAGCACCATTCTGAAATCCATTGACAAGAAACACCAATATGAAAAGCAATATAGACAGGGCTTAATACACAAAGATATTCTTAAACACTATTCATCAGTTCTCACCAAAGTAATAAAGAAAGTCAAACAACTATACTACTCTAGTAGATTCACAGACACTAGAGGAGATATAAAAAAGACCTGGAAAACACTCTCTCAGATTCTAGAGACCCACAAACTGAAAAAAAAACAAGAATATTGTCCTAACTAAACCTAATGAAACACCACTACATCCCACTGACACAGCTAACAAGATAAACGACTTCTTCTCAACCATAGGATCTAATCTCGCCAATAAAATCCCACATTCTGATGCCCATGCCGGGGACTACCTAGATGGGAATTTCCCAAATTCCTTCTATCTTGCACCAACTGAGCCCTCGGAAGTCACCGAGATTATAAAGTCACTTAAAAACAACTCAGGGAATCTGTCTAATGTCCCACCATTACTGTACAAGCGAGTGGCCCATATCCTTTCGCATGTTATTTCATTACTTTTTAACAAGTCACTAGAAACTAGCACCTTCCCGAAACTACTCAAGATGGCAAGGGTTACACCAATACATAAAGGTGGTGACCCTACAGACTTAAACAACTATAGGCCAATATCAAACTTACCATTGCTATCCAAAATCTTTGAGAAACTCGTGCACAGGAGACTATATTCATTTATAACGGCACAAAACATACTCAACCCCTGCCAATTTGGATTTAGGAAAAATAAAAGCACTAATGATGCAATCATAAAAATGCTAGATCTGCTTTACACAGCATTGGAAAATAAGGAATATCCACTAGGAATTTTTATGACCTAAGAAAAGCTTTTGACACAGTAGACCACGACATCCTACTCCACAAACTTGACCATTACGGTATAAGAGGCCATGCGCTTGCTTATTTCAAATCTTACCTTACTAATAGGTATCAGTATGTTACCATTAAAGACACAGCATCAACAACACGGCCACTTGATACTGGAGTTCCGCAGGAGTGTCCTTGGTCCCCTGCTCTTCCTCATATACATCAATGATCTTCCAAACGTATCCCAACACCTGAAATCCATTCTCTTTGCTGACGACACGACTTATGTCATCTCTCACCCTAATCTTGCCACCCTCAACACCATTGTTAACGAGGAGCTGATCAAAATATCGACTTGGATGACAGCCAATAAACTTACGCTTAACACTGACAAAACCTACTATATTATGTTTGGTAGCAGAGCAGGAGATGCACAAATTAACATTAAGATCGACAACACTCTAATTACCAGACATAATGAGGGCAAATTCCTAGGCCTATACCTTGACAACAACCTGAATTTCAGCACCCATATCCAACACATAACCAAAAAAGTATCCAAAACAGTTGGGATCCTCTCCAAGATACGATACTACGTGCCACAAAATACCCTTCTCACACTATACCACTCACTTATTTATCCATACCTCACCTATGCTATTTGTGCTTGGGGATCAACTGCAGCAACACACCTAAAGCCAATAATAACCCAACAAAAAGCTGCAGTAAGAATAATCACTAAATCCCATCCCTGGCAACACCACCCCCCCACTCTTCATAGATCTAAACTTACTCCCTGTTCAGTACATCCACACTTACTACTGTGCAATCTACATCTACAGGACCTTAAACTCCAATATCAACCTTGACCTAAAACGCTTTCTTGATAGTTGTCACAGAACCCATAGGCATAACACCAGACACAAACATCTCTACGACATTCCCCATGTCCAACTAAACCTTTAAAAAAAATTCAATGTATGTCAAAGGCCCTAAAATCGGGAAATTACCCTACCTGAAACTCTAGAACTGCAGACACATTCATCATCTTCAAAACAACCATTAGAAAACATCTTATCTCCCTGATAAACCCCAAACAACTAACTACACGAAATACCACCTGGGGGTTCACACTTACACTCACTCACCCATTTGACCATAAAAAGAAATATTAATCTCAATCTTAAAATAATAAATCCTATGATACTCCAATACTGAAACTATGTACTGTCCCAAAAAACAAAAGCATTCACATTGCTAAACTCACAACTAGTATTTAGTCACTTAGCCATAATACCAACTTACCTATAATTTGTAATGTTTTAAAAAAAAGAATTAAACTAAGTCTGCCCGAAATGCCTAGCCATGCTAGGCGTTCTAGTGGTACACTCTGTAACATTATTTAACTACATGTAAACCACACAACAACCAAATTCTGTAAATTCAACATTGTAAAATTTTTTTAGAGAATTTAAACTTTGAATTTGAATTTGAATACTGTCTAAGTTGTTACAGGGGGTGAGTAAGCCTCCACAGTGAGGCTGCCAGTTTGGACCACAAGGCGGCTGAAAAATATGTGCATGAATTCCAGGAGTACATAGAGGCTGAAGGACTGAAACCTGAACAAGTGTTTTAATTGTGACGAAACAGGCCTCTTTTGGAAGAAAATGCCAAAGAAGGGCCTTCATTACACAAGAGGAAAAGGCAATGCCAGGACACAAGCCTATGAAAGACAGGCGACGCTAATATTCTGTGCTAATGCTAGTGGGGATTTCAAAATGAAGCCATTACTAGTGTACCATTCTGAAAATCCCCGAGTGTTCAGGAAAAACAATGTTATGAAGAGTAAAATTGTGTGTGTTTTGGAAATCTAATAATAAGGCATGGGGCACGAGGAAAATTTTCGTCGAGTGGGTTTAATGAAGTGTTTGGCCCCGTGTGAAGGAGTATCTCCTGGAAAAGAAATTGGATCTCAATGCCTGCTAGTAATGGACAATGCACCTGCTCATCCTCCAAACTTGGATGACCCCAATTTTCGAGGAGTCTGGGTTCATCACAGTAAAGTTCTTGCCCCCGAATACCACTCCTCTCCTCCAACCCATGGACCAGCAGGTTATTGCAAACTTTAAAAAACTCTACACAAAAGCAATGTTTCACAGGTGCTTGACTGTGACCACAGACACTCACTCGACCCTAAGGGAATTTTGGAGAGAACACTTCAGCATTCCTCCACTGCATAACCCTTATAGGTATGGTTTGGGAGGGAGTGACTACCAGGACTTTGAACTCTGCCTGGAGAAAATTGTGGCCAGATTGTGTCGACAAGAGGGATTTTGGAGAATTTGGGACTGACCCTAATGAGCCTATGTCTGTTGTAAAATCAATTGTGGCACTGGGGAGTTCCATGGGGTTGGATGTGAGTTTGGAGGATGTGGAAGAATTGGTGGAAGACCACAATGAAGAGCTCACCACTGAGGAGCTGCAAGAGCTTCATCAGGAAGAGCAACACATCGCAGCTCAGAATCTTGCTGCAGAGGAGGAGGAAGAGAGATGGAAGAAGGTGCCTTCTTCAGAAATTAAAGAGATTTTTACTATGTGGGGTAAGATGGAAAGCTTTATGGAGAAACATCACCCTAACAAGGTTGTTGCAAGCCAGGTTGGCAACATGTACAGTGACAAAGTCTTGGGCCATTTTAGGAAGTGTTAAAGAGACGCCAGAAACAGAGCTCTCTCCACAGTTATTTTGTGAGACAGGACTCCAGTGACTCTCAGGTGGTCCTAGTGGCATTAAGAAACAGAGAAGAAAAGCAACCCCAGAAAAGCAAATGGTACCTGAGGTGTTGATGGAAGGGGATTCCCCTTCCAAACTATAAACAATCCACTCTCTCTCCTCTCCAGTCTCCCATTACACTAAGAAGAATCTCCAATAAAGGTAAATGTTATGCTGTTAATGTTTCATTCATCATTTCCCATTGTATTGTTTATGTACTACAAGCATATTTCATGTTAAAATTTTTTTTGTTTTAATACTTCTAGGTGTCAGGAACGGATTAATTGTGTTTTAATTATTTCTTATGGGGAAAATTGATTCGTAAATTGTAAATTTCGTTTGTAGTAACGGCTCCAGGAACGGATTAATTACGAACAACCTGGAGACCTGGAGTTTACCTGGAGAGAGTTCCGGGGGTCAACGCCCCCGCGGCCCGGTCTGTGACTAGGCTCCTGGTGGATCAGAGCCTGATCAACCAGGCTGTTGCTGCTGGCTGCACGCAAACCAACGTACGAGCCACAGCCCGGCTGGTCAGGAACCGACTTTAGGTGCTTGTCCAGTGCCAGCTTGAAGACTGCCAGGGGTCTGTTGGTAATCCCCCTTATGTATGCTGGGAGGGACCACTGTATATATATATATATATATATATATATATATATATATATAAATATATAATATATATATATATATATATATATATATATATATATATATATATATATATGTCGTGCCGAATAGGCAGAACTTGCGATCTTGGCTTAAATAGCAACGCTCATCTTGCCATATAGGACAAGTGAAAATTTGTGTATGCAATAATTTCGCCAAAATCATTCTGAACCTAACGAAAAAAATATATTTCACTGTCTTTGTTTAGTATTAAATTATTGTAAACAAATTTAAAATATATTTAGTTGAGTTAGGCTAAAATATATTCTTGTTATAATAAGGTTAGGTAAGTTTTCTAAAATTCTTTTGGAGCAAAATTAAATTTTTTTACATTAACATTAATGAAAAAAATATATCTTTAAACGTATAAGAAATTTTTTTAGAAAGGACTTAATTCTAAATGAGTTCTTGCTAATTGACCAGTTTTACATATTCGCCGTCTCTCAACCCCTGAGTAGAGTTTTTTTAGTTTAATATGTTTATTATGCACCCCATACCCATCCTGTGGGCGGTAGTCAAAAGATTACAGAGGTACATAATTGGTCCAGGGACTGGACTCCAAAGTTTTGATAGCTGAGCAAGTTACAGAGGTAATGAACTCACCAATTTACAAAGGTAATGAACTCACAATTTACAAAGGTAATGAACTCACAATTTACAAAGGTAATGAACTCACAATTTACAAAGGTAATGAACTCACAATTTACAAAGGTAATGAACTCACAATTTACAAAGGTAATGAACTCCAGGTAAGTCTGGTCACAATCATGACAAGTTACAAAGGTATTTACAGATTACAGAGGTACGTAATGGGTCCAGGGACTGGGCCCCCAAAGTTTGATAACTGAACTAGGTACAAAGGTAATGAGCTCACAAGTTACAAAGGTAATGAATTCTGTAGAATGGTTACTTACGTTATACTTTGGCTACAATCATGAACAAATTATAGAGTAATGAGCAATTCACACTTCCACACCCGGTCACAACTGTAATGAGTTATTGGTGCAAATATTGATTGTTGAGTCACACACACCACACACACACACACACACACACACACACACACACACACACACACACACACACACACACACACACACACACACACCACACCACACCAGAGAGGACGTGTGCTGCTGCTACCCCCTGGTGTTGACTGGGTGCAGTAATATTTTCACAACATGGCGCAGGCTTGTCGCCGGCGGGTTAATACAGTCTGTATTGAATTAACCAGTGGAGCTATCACGGGGCCCGTCTATGGAGTTTACTTCTACCAGCAATAATTAGAGACACCTACGGCGTAGCTACTGAAAAGATTTGTGGACTTGCCTTGAATGGCATGAAGAGGATATTTCTTAAATTCAATTCGGCGAGTATGTATGAGGCAGTGGTGAACAAGTTTCAGGAAGTGGCCATACCTGGAATCATGCTGTCACGGTGAGGATGCATGATGTATCAAGTTACTTCACTTGGGTGAAGATCAGGAATGTGCCATTTGAGGCGGATGCATCTGACATAAGGTTTGCCATGAGTAAATATGGGACGGTACACACTGTCACTGCAGGAAGGTGGTCAGCTGGTATGTATATGGGGATACCTGAGGGTACGTACTCTGCAAGGATGACGATACGACATCCTATACCGTCGTATGTGGTGATGGACGATTTCAGAACTCAGGTATTTGTGACATATGCAGGGCAACAACGCACTGTCGTTTGTGTCGAGTCGTATGAACACCTGCCAGTGCAATGTGGTAGAGGATGTGGAGACAACGACCTGCAACAACGAAGAAACGTAGAGGAGAGGAGAGTGGAGCAAGAGCAGCCTTTTTCGACACTGCCTCCGCAGAGTGCGTCATGGAGTGAGGAGGTTGAGAGGGCAGAGAAGATGGCAGGTGCTACGAGTGGGGGGGGACTCCCCTTCCTTGGACGTGGTTCAGGCATTGGAGGAGATCATCGCGGAAGTGAATGATAGCAAGGAGGAAGCATCGATGAGGACGACGCTTGTGGACATTTTGGGCACGGGGCCTTATCAGGAAGAAGGCACGGTCCTGGATCTTGAGACTACTATAGAGGACGGAGGGGCGAAGGTATTTCATCCCAAGGTGTGTGACAAGGCTGTCTTGTCGGTGAATACGGTGGAGGTTGAGGTTCATCGTGGTGATGAGGTTGATGACGAGATGCAGGTCGACGGTACGACGCGAAAGCGAGCAGCAGCGCTTTATGATTCAGATGAAGTGCTTACGCCCACACAAAGTTCAGGGAAGAAAACATGGGCAGATGTCACACAGAGGGGTTCAAAAGACACTCAGGGACAGGGATCGAGTAAGGGTGCACAAAAAGGGGGGAGAGGGATAAGAGTGCAATGAGGCGATCAGGTGACAAAAACGTTGTCAAGAGGGAAACCTTCTTTGTCGGTTTTAAGTGCTTGACATTGAACATCAATGGTTTGAGGTCGAAGAGAAAGTGTGAGTGGTTTAGGGAGTTTTTGGAGCGTCATGGTGTTGACGTTGTGTTCTTGCAGGAGCATAATTATAGACATGGTTATGAGTTGAAGGTGGAGGGATATAAGGTGTATGTTGAACGGGCAGTCAGATTGAAAGGCGGTGTGGCTATATTGGTAAAGGAAACTAGCCCGTTGGTTGTTAGGCATTGTGAAGGGGGGAGGGGAGGGTGATATGTGTGGATGGATTATGGGGTCAGGTACAGATGACGTTGGTGTGTGTATGGCCCCGCAGAGGGTGACGTACGCATTAAGAATAAATTTGTGAGGAACGTGCTGGTTTTTACTACTTGCGTGGATTGCTGGGGCAGCCGTGATAGGAGGTGATTGGAACTGTGTGATAAGGCGAAAGGGATGTGGAACCGAGGGGGGCGGGGCATTGTATGGGAATATTGGGAGAATTGTTATCAAGGGGGGGTTTGATCAATATCTGGAGAAGGGGAGGTAGAGCATACATTTATTAGGCGTGGGTAGCTGCTAGGCTCGATCTTTTTGGTACGTCCCCAGAAGGTAGTAATACATAGGATGAGGGTGTTGGATGTGGTTTTTTTCTGATCATGGGGGTTTATGGTGGATTTGGGTTGGGAGGGGTTGCCACGAAGGGGTAGGGGGTATTGGAAGTTAAAAAGTTTAAAATTGTTGCATAAAGAAGAAAAATAGACAGTCATTTAAACAGTTTTGGGGGGGGTTGGAGGCAGAAGCACCTGGGAATGGTGATCTGGTTAGATTGTGGGACTCGGTGGGGAAATCAGGTATTAAGGATTTTTATGTACTAGTGGGGGGGAATATTTAAAAGGTTAAAGTATGAGTTTCAATCTTATCTTAAAGGGGGAGTTGAAAGCTTGCTACGAACGTGGGAGGGTTAGTTACCCGGTGGGAGATATTGAGGGATTAAAAGGAGAGCATTAGGGATTTGCAAAAAGAAGATTTGATGGTGCACGCATTTTGGCGGGGTTGGAGGAGGTGTTATGGGGGTGATAGGCCATCGCTGTGTGTATTGAGAGGACAGCGTAAGAGGAGAGTGGCTACGGAGATGATGGGATTAACTGTTCATGTGGGGATGGGAGGGTATAGGGAAGGGCAGGTATTGATGTTTACTGAAGGTATGAGTGGATATCTTGAATGCATGGTTTAGGTCATATGCACAACATGTGGGTATACGAGATGATGCTTTAAGGGAAACGGGTGTTATGTGCAATGCGAGCTTGATGGTTTGAGATAGGGAGGGCTTTGGAAGGACAGATTATGGAAGGGGAAATTTGGCAAGCTATAGCAGGTGCAAAATTTAGGTAAGGCACCGGGTTTTAGACGGGTTGCCTAATGATTTTTATGTTAAGAACTGGGAAGTATTGAGGGATTTTTAGTCAGATTGTTCAATGTAATGAAGGAAGATGGGGCAATGGGTGAGCAGTAAAGGACTGCTTTGTTGTATTAGTGCCGAAGGGTGGACAGACCATGGTAGAAGATTACCGTGCAATATCGCTTATGTGCGGTGATTATAAGTTATTTGCAAGGGTATTAGGGAACGAATCAAACAGGTTTTAGGTAAAGTAATTGATAGAGGACAATATGGCATACCGGGTAGATCAATGATTTAAGGGCATGGGGTTATAGGAGTTTTATAGAGCATGGGGGGAGGGGGAGGGTGGTGTTTTTGGCCTTTGGGTTGGGAGAGCTCTTATGATAGCGTAGAAAGGGATGCATTATGGATTTTTATGCGTTGGTTGGGTTCGGGAGGGAAATGTTTCTTGGGCAAAAACTTTGTATCTGGGTGCAGTTATGAGAATACAGGTTAATGAACGACCCAGGTATAGCATAGAATGGAATGGGTTTGCGACAGGGATGCCCTCTGTCGCAAATTTTGTTTGCATGTCTTTAGGAACCCTTTTTAGGGCAGTTAGGTGGAGTATAGCGAGAGCGAGGGTTGGTCTTGCACGAGAAGGGGGAGCGGGTATAGTGGATTACGTGGATGATACGACTGTCTTGGGGGAGGGATGTGAGGGATTTACATAAGGTAGGAAGGGTTTATAGACGTTTTTGGTGAGGCTACGGGGATGAAAATTAATGTAGTAAAGTCCAAGTATTTGGATCTAGGGGATAGCGTACAATGGTGAGACTGTTGAGGGTGGGTGGCGTGTGGTAGATCAGTTGTTGATATGTGGGATAGTGTACAATGCGGAATGATAGGGATGCACAAGAGGCAAATTCGAGGCGTACCATGGATGGAGTTTTGAAAAGATTGGGAGGTTTGAGGGCAGAGCAATTAACGTTGCATCAAAGGGTTATAGTCACGAATGTCCTGTTGTATAGCAAGTTATGGCACGTGGTGGCAATATATCCGTTACGACGGGTGTGAGGTGCAACAGTTGCAACTGCGGGTATTCGGGGATTTATATGGGGATCAGGTTGTGACTGGCTAAGTAGAGGGGTGGTGTCGCTTCCCTTTTAGCCAAGGGGGGCAGGGGCTTTACCTCTTGAGAAGGTATGTTGAGTGTGTTTCTGAAAAGGGGGTTTGGGGAGGGAGGGGGTGAGCAGGGGGGGGCCCTGAAAGACTGCGCAGGGATATGCAACGGGGTGGAGAGGTTTAGGGATTTAATGTTTGGGGAGGCTATGTTGCGAGTTTTACTGAAGGTAAGGGATCCGAAACAGCTTTAATTAAAGGGTTCTTGAGAGGGCAGGGGGTGGGTCTGTGGTGGCGGGAGTTGAGGGGGCATACCCTATGTATGCATGGGGTTCTGTATGGAAATGTCTTCAACAATACGTGTAAAAAACCCAAATGTCAGGGAGGTTATGTTTAGGTTTTTACATGGGATCTTGCCGTCTGGGGTTGTGTTTTTTAATAGGAATTAAGGGAGGGTGTGGGGAGTTTCCCAAAGCATGTGGATGTCCGGAAACTATATTTCTCGTGTGTACTTTTGTACTTGTTTAGAAGATGTGAGGGTCTGGCTAAGAAGGGTAGTTAGGTTAGTGGGGGGGGAAGGGTTACAGGGGTTGCAGGGGTTAAGTTTAGATATAGGTGGGTGAGTCCAGCAGGTTGGTGAATGCGGTTTGTGTATGTGGTTACTGATTTTATTTATATAACTTTGGGGAATGAGGGAGGTGGGAGCCGAGGAAAGGATAAAAGTGTTTGGGGCCACGAGTTTTAGAACAAAGTGCCGCAATAGGGAATTTTATGGGGGGAAAATGGGAGCCAGCATTTACTGAAGGTTATCGTAGATTTAGGTTGAAGGATTTAAGAGATTTAAGTGTAAAGTAAGGGGTTGCGGTGGGCTAGTTTTCTTGAGTATGAAATGTGTATAGATGTTAGCGTGTGTTTACCTGGAGTTTACCTGAAGAGAGTTTCGGGGGTCAACGCCCCCGCGGCCCGGGCTGTGACCAGGCCTCTTGGTGGATCAGAGCCTGATCAACCAGGCTGTACTGCTGGCTGCACGCAAAGCAATGTACGAGCCACAGCCCGGCTGGTCAGGAACCGACTTTAGGTGCTTGTCAGTGCCAGCTTTAAGACTGCCAGGGGTCTGTTGGTAATCCCCCTTATGTATGCTGGGAGGCAGTTGAACAGTCTCGGGCCCTGACACTTATTGTATGGTCTTTTAACGTGCTAGTGACACCCCTGCTTTCACTGGGGGATGTTGCATCGTCTGCCAAGTCTTTTGCTTTTGTAGTGATGATTTTCGTGTGCAAGTTCGGTACTAGTTCCCTCTAGGATTTTCCCGGTGTATATAATCACGTATCTCTCCCGCCTGCGTTCCAGGGAATACAGGTTTAAGAAACCTCAAGCGCTCCATTTAAATTTAGGTGTTTTAACTCCGTTATGCGCGCCGTGAAGGTTCTCTGTACATTTTCTAGGTCAGCAAATTTTACCCGCCTTTAAAGGTGCTGTTAGTGTGCAGCAATATTCAGCCTAGATAGAAACAAGTGACCTGAAGAGTGTCATCATGGGCTTGGCCTCCCTAGTTTTTTAAGGTTCTCATTATCCATCCCGTCATTTTTCTAATAAGCTTCTTTTGTGATGTGAGTTTGGTCTGGGTAGTTGTGTAAGATATGTTTTTCACATTGTTTTTATGAAGGTTTTGAATACAATATGTAAGTAGTGTTGTTGCACTACATTATTGTGTGTATAATGTGTGAGAGGGTACATCTCACAGTATTTGTGTGTTTGATGGTTTGAGGTGACACAAGGCATGACCTAAGTATGGGCTGGATTTTTCCTTTTGTCATCAAAGGTGTTTACAGAGATAGTACTGTGGTGTATGTGATGTGTAGGTTTATATGTATTCAACACATGCTTGTTGTATGTTCCTTTTTCGTTACTTTTTTTCAATTGTCATTTCAATGTACTTTGTATAGCTTATACAACGGTTATTATTTTAGGCAAATAATAAGTGTAACATAAATTTTTTGGGGGCGGGAGTGGTTACTGATGTGCAGTAGCGGTAAACGCTTGTGTATAATATCAATTGTGATGTTAGGGTAACAGTAGGCTTTTATAACTATTGTCGAGTAGTTATTTAAAAGAACAATGGTGTGTTGTTAAAGAATATGGTGAAATGGGTTTTAAAAGGGGGGGGGTAAGTTAACTGTCTGAATTTACTGAATGCAGTTTTTCAGTGAGTATATTGTAATTAGCGGTTGGCATCGGGTAAGAGGATTGTTTTTATTTTGTATTAATTTACACAGTCTTATATTGTTTTTAATGGAATTAAATCTAATGCATAATAAAATCTAATAAATTGAGTGAAGAGTATATATTTGACATTTACTGAATAGGTCATTGTTTGCTGACATGCCTAATATTGTATAAACTTGTATATAGTATAAGGGTTCAGGGATAAAAACTGTTCAAGGGATGAGAGAAATTTTGTGTAAGGGCACAGCAAAACGTACAGTATGTTTAGATATGAAGAATTATATTGGCTATGTATAACCCGATATAATATTATATAATATATATATAATAAATATATATATATATATAATATATAAATTTAAAATAATATATTTTATATATAATTGTTTGTCTGTTTTTAATAAAATATAAAAAAAATTCTAAATGAGTTCTTGATAATTGACCAGTTTTACATATTCGGCACGACATATATATATATATATATATATATATATATATATATTATATATATATATATATTTATATATATATATATATATATATATATATATATATATATATTATGTGTGTGTGTGTGTGTGTCATTAACTACATTGTCATTAAATGTCAAAAAATCTGAATGTTTTTTTTCAGAGGACCCAGTATGCCACGGAGAATTCAGTTTTGTCAGGAGCTCAGAAAAGAAAGATTTCCAAAGAATCAAGTGAAAGAAATGCTGCTGCGATCTTGGCAAAGAGAAAACGTGTTACAGAATTTTTCTCTGCGAGTAATGAAGAACCAATACCACTACCAGATGATGTTTCTTCTGAGGACCCACCAGCATTCCCAAGTACATCTGCAGAAAATAAAAAGAACATATCAAATCAAGATAGTAAATGTGATGAATCACCACAACCACATTCTACAGATACTTGTGTAGACATTAACAGTGAAGCGCCACCATGTGATTCAGACCCAGCCATGTTGTTTCCTCTCGGGGACAACCATGTGTCCTGGTCAACTCCCACCATATACATAGATCCCGAAAGTTAACCCCAAAATATATAAATAAATACACGTCGTTAAATTATTATGTAGTGAAAGATGGAATATATTACAAATTGAAAATTATAGTCAAAGTTATTCTTAAAGTCAATAAAACTGAAAAAATAAAATCAGATGTCTTCTTCGAAACCTAACCTTTTTTTTCCGAAAACTGCTGTTTATCATTCATTTTAGTCATTTTTTCCTTCAAGGAGATTCCTTCATGCTGGTGAGGGCTCTTGGTCCAGGGAATTGGATATGTGCTCCGGTTCCCTGAATTGAGCCTAAATACATTCCATCCCCCCTCCCAGGTGCGCTGTATAATCTTACTGGTTTACCGTTCCCCGTGATTATAATATGTTCATTTTTCTTATTCGTAATTCAATTTAATTTAGATGTTGAGGGCCCCCCAAACCTAAAGTGCCCCGGGGTTCCCCAAGGTCTAAACCCGGCCCTGACTAGGCCGCGGGGGCGCGACCCCAAAACCCTCTCCAGGTATACTCATGTAGAGTGTAGTGGTAAAATATTAGTGGATTTTGAGCGCCTCTGGTGGTGAGAGTGGTACTTGAGAGACGTTCCTCCAAGGTGGTGGGGGCATAGATCACGTCCAAGGAATGTGATTTATGCCCCCTGGGAGTGAATTTATCCTCCCAGGTGATCCATCACCCCCCACGGGTTGCCCCCTCCACCATGAGTAGTACTGATAGAGATGGTTTTAGTAGTGCCATCTAGTGGAAGTAGTCAGAGTTAGTTGGGTTTATCAGTGATGGTGTTATAGAGAAGATCAGGACAATGACCAACCCTCAACGTCACAAAAGTCAGTTGAACTTTAGTGATCCTGTTGGAGAGATGTGCTGCTCTTCCTCCTGCCACCCCCGCCGGCTTTACCGCTTCATCACCCTTTTTTTATACATCTAAATAACTAAGTAATTCTGGGTAAAAACAGCAGAGTTGAGTTGCAGCTCCTGGTCCCCTACCACCAGTTTGGTAAAAAAATTATTAAAATTTTGTTTAATTTTCTTTGGGATCTAATGTCTTGGAGGAGGGGGATTTACCTTAGTGGAGGGGTTTTGATGTGAGGAACTGGAGCTACTCCCCTTTTCCCCTGATCAAACAAAAACTCACACTAGGCGCTACATAACCCATAATGGTGTATCCAGTTTCTGGGCTATTTTTTCCATTGAAAAATAACTTAGTGAAGGTCTCTTGATTCAAGGAAAATTTTCGCCTTGATCCAAATATAGACTTCCGTTGTAAGCAAATTGTTAGTCATCAAGTTTATGTGAAAGAAATATTAAAGAAAAAAATGGGTTATGTTAAACTTTATTGGGTATATTAGTCGGGCAGTAATTTAATAGTTTATATTAATGATAATGTTTGCCTACAATGTGTAATGTTCATAGTTATAATGCGAATGTGTTTCAGGTGTGGTAACTGAGGAGTGCTGTGCCTGCTGGTCTGCTGCAACATTGTCAACACCGCAACATTGACCAGTCTAAGGGGTGGAGACAACCACACTAGTAAATGGTCAGACCCCTGATATTTAGTGTTATACATAGGGTTACTCCAGGTATGTGGAGATGCAACAATGGAGACGACGTCAGAGGTGGGCGGGCCACTTGTAAGGTATTTCCAGGTTATAATCCACTATATTTGGTTATTGAAGCAGATAGTAATTTTTATTAGGTAGGAAGGTGGTGGGGAGAGTATAGGAAAGATTGTTAGCAATTGATATCTAAAATAGCTTAGTGGGAAGCATTATAGCTTATCTCCCGACCAGAGATGGGAAACTCGGCCAGGAAATAATGAGAAAATGTATTTCAAAGGTTACTTTGAATGGGGCGGAAATAAGAATTGAGAAATGGGTTGTAAAGCTTAGAAATGAAGACTGATTAGATTTTAGAAGTTTGTAATTTAAATGTTTATTATGTTTGTCTATAACCATCCTGCAAGAAATTTTAGGGAAACAGAGAGAAATGTGCAAGTGATATATCATTTACTCAGTATGGCGTCAACTGAAGAACAGATTCGGCGGGCACAAGTGGGAGTTCCC